>SNQJ01S0294606.1:0-10611 GCA_010110895.2 Picea sitchensis | reverse complement strand
ACATAGGAGATAAAGAGAGAGGAGATAGTGGGAGGGAGGGGGAGAGATAGAGGGAGGAGGAGGGTAAAGAGAAAAACTGTGAGTGTGAGAGAGGGGGAAGAGAAATAAAGAGAGAATGGTTAGAAAATGAGTGTTTTAGTGTGTGAGAGGGAGGGAGAGGATGAAAATTATATGGGGTAGAGAGAGAGTGAGAGGAAGGGGGGAGAGATAGTGGGGACCCCTCTTCGTTACGAATACAAGAGAAACAATGAGCTAGGCAAGGCATTCAATGTAGGTCTTCATTAAAGGAACACATTCATAAAGAGGGCACCATTGTCAGGCAACAAGTAAAATCGTGGTCTTAACCTCTAGCAAAACTGCCAAGTATCCAATGGCAAGGTGCAAGCATAACAGTCTGGCAAAAATCGCCAGGTATCAAGGAAGATCGCAAGAAATCTAGAAAAGAAATTTCCCAGGGGTTTAGGAGTGTCATGAAGCATGCATCAAGGAGATAATTCTCACTGTGCTCACCAGGAAAAACCTTACTGTCAGAAAAAACTTACTCAAAGGTGAAACACTCAATCCGACTGCACTGGGTGAAGTGTTATCACTCAGAATTATAAACGCTAAATCACATTCACCCTCCAGTTAGGTATCGTGGTCTCAATAATGGGCTCGCAGTCAGGCACAGCCATAGGTTATTCTTACTTCACATTAATTATTGTTCACCTTAGAACTAAATAAAGACTACAGGATTTACTCCATTACACATCGTGGTAACTAAACTGTTGTCAATAATTTACTGTGGTAAAAGAAAAATTGAATTGCTGACCTACCACAGTTTGTTACATAAATTCAAG
Organism: Picea sitchensis; assembly: GCA_010110895.2. Lineage (NCBI taxonomy): Eukaryota > Viridiplantae > Streptophyta > Pinopsida > Pinales > Pinaceae > Picea > Picea sitchensis. The sequence goes on along the minus strand of SNQJ01S0294606.1, from coordinate 9,772 downwards.
GCGACCTATGACTAATCATTATCAAGTCGTTAAGAAAAAAAAACTATACAGTCCTAGATCGCAGGGGAAAAGTTATTACATCCATTACACAATTTCAATCATAGAGGAAATGTTATTACAACCATTACACAATACAAATCACAAAGGAAATGTCATTACAACCATTACACGATACAAATCGTAGAGGAAATGGGGTCACGAAGGTTGAGGTTAGTCGATGAGTTTATAGCTTTCCAAAAATTTCGCTGAATTGAACATTCGAATAATTTCACTGAGATTATGACATTCAATAATTTAATCTTGAGTTCATATCCTTATAAAAATCCCTAGAAGTACAATTCTTCTTAACCCAATATACATCGGCAATCTAAACCATCTAACCTGAATTAATAATGCGTTGGGCAAACTTTCACCCCCAAACAAACGAACTGTAGCCGAAGAAATAACAATCGCCAGGAAAACAAAATGAAATATAAAAACGCAGGAAATGTCCAGTAAGACATAAAAATGAGGTATAAAACGAGATAACAAATGGAATATAAAAACGTCGAGTTAAAAGAAAACTTCACCATCAATCAAATTTTGCAGGGTTAATTAAACGCACCAAGGCACAAGACAAACAATCAGCTAAGGACAAACAACAGAGGTAGACAAATGACAATAACATCCTTCACTCATCATCCACGCACAAAAAAGTAAGGCATTGAGATCCATAGGTCTACTAATGCTGAAGCGACGACCATAGATCAGACTCCTGACTGACTGCTCAGGAACAGACTGATGAGCTGGAGACGAAGGCAAAAATAAACCACAATCATCACAATCAATAAACCTCAGGACGGTCAAGACATGCAGGGATCGAAGGCCATGGGAAATCAATCAAAATCAAGCTAAGGCTATGGGGAAATTTCAGTCATCAACTAGAACGCTAAGACTATCATATTGTTTACTTGATTAAGCATACAGAACTGAAAGCCTAAATCATACTAACAATCTACCATGCAGAAATAAAGGAAGCGTATCATTTCCCAATCGCCCGCTCTGAGTTGATGTCCCGTGTGCTTCGTGCAACTCCCGTTTGTCGACTAACAAGACTTCACCGGTACCTCCCAACCAACTCTAGGGGTACTCTTCTTCCCCCTTAGCCCCCCGGGCCACAAAGGGGCCACACACACTAACCAGAGAATCAACTAGCTCCCAGCTCACCTCGCAAGGTCGAGCTAACACTCCTCACAGAGATGGGTATCCCAACTCCCACAAGCTAAGTTAGTCAAGTATAAAGTTTTGTAGCGTAACGTTATGAAAACAGTAGAGATCCGTCATCCTCCTCCTCCCTCCATTATATAGAGTTTCGAAGTCCTTTACTTTCCCAAAATCCCATTTAATTTAATGTTAAATAAATTAATTCATAAAAATCCTCCCCGTACATGTGTCACCCATCCCCTTCATTCCTCCATAAATTAATTTCATTAATTAAATAATTACCCTTATTTCCCTCACTCACCTAAAGGCACTCCTAGAATCGCTCCTGAGTGTCCCCATATCCCCTTACAAGTTTTAATGACTTTCCCCCTTATTAAATTTACTAGTTGAGTTTAAATTAGAAAGTTCTTAAATGTTAGATACCTTACTAAGTTAGACTATCTACTTTTTCCTTGTGTTTCCCCCTTTCTTTTTATGTTTCCCTGTTTTTCCTAGTTTAGTAACTATTTTAGATTACCCTCTTTCTCTTTTTATTTAAACTCAAAAAGGCATGTGCAGAACTAATCCCTTTTTCCCTTTTTCCCTTTTTCGTTTTTTTTAATGAATAAATTTTAATTAGCATAAAATATTAAAACAATTATTTCCCCCTTTTTAAAAAAAACATTTATCCCAAAAGGTTTTTATAAATCAATTTAATTGCTTACCTCCTTATTGTCACAATATTAAAGAAGATTATCATTATTATTTATTCTATTTTTATGTTTATATATGTTATATATATATTTTTAAATAAATTGATAAAAAAATTATCACAAGTATAATTTAGACCTAGACTTTATTTTCCTAGGCTGGGGGACATTTTTATTAGGGGAAAAGTTTTAAATATTCCTTAACACGTTATTCCTCCTAAATCCATCTAGGTTTATCCAATTATTAAATAACAACGCGACGTGCCCTTTAGGGCACACTAGGTGCTCCAAGGGTGCCACTCGCCTCTTTATGTTTCTCTTACGCGGCGTGCCCTTCAAGACGCACTACGTGCTCCAAGGGTTCCACTCGCCTCTTTCCATTTTTCTTGTGCGACGTGCCCTTCAAGATGCACCATGTTCTCCAAGGGTGTCACTCGCCTCTTGACTAACTTGGTAGACATCAGAAACCCCTGGAGTCAATACTCCACCAGGTGATCTTATGGGAGACTAAGGGCCTCTAAGGAATAAGGCCCCTACCTTACTGCATGCCCCTTAGAATCATCATGAGCGACTGTCGCAGTCTGCCCTCATGGCATCGTGGGTCCTCTCAAACTAGGTAATCGTTAACCTACAGTTCGAGCCATGGAGGGAGTGCTAGTAGGCTATTGCAGAGCTTTTGTCCACACCTTTCCCTCAACATCTATGGTATTCGAGCGTGACCCCTCTACTCCACATGTNAGATGCACTAATATAACATATAAAACAATCAAACCCCAATAGTTCACTCCCCGACTCGATCCGGAGTCCAAGGGGTTCCATCGATGCCTCTGCATCCTCGAGGTCCAAATTCCTGCACACTTAGTAAAACCGAGTCAATAGCACCTGTCTATGTCAATGAAGCAAAACAACATGTCATCAGCCCATAACACCTCATAATCAAAATCAAATGTTTAATAGCATAATAATCCGGATCACTTGGGAGCAAGTGTCCTCAAAGAATAATTTTGCTCAATGCGCAAGAGTGGGATGTTACATACACCCCCTCTTGGTCTAAACTTTGTCCCGAAGTTTCACAGTATAAGTGTCAAAATAATGTGTATCATAGTATCATAATTCTATCTATCAAACAAAAATGGAAACTGTTGGCGCATCTCATATGCGTCTTCCAAGGTCGCCGAGTGCGGACTATAGTTGTCCTACTGGACCTTGACCTGATCTATTGTTCAACACCGCAGCTGTCGAACACAATGATCCAGGAAGCGGATTGGATCAGTCGTGAGCACCCCCTCATCTGATACTTGCAAGGAACTCATGTCAATAATGTGTGTAGGAGCACTAATATAATGTCTCAAAACAGGTACGTGAAAAACATCGTGCATACGCCTCAAAGAATCAGGCAAGGCTAGTCGATACACCATTGGCCCCTTTCTCTCCACAATCTTGAAAGGTCCCATGAATATAGGAGAGAGTTTATCTCCCTTTCCAAACTTAATTGAGCTCTTCTACGGTTTAACCCACAAGAATACTCGATCGCCAACCTCATAACTACGGTCGACATGGTGCGCATCGGCATAACTCATCTGCCAATCCTGCGCTTCTTTAATACTTTGTCTTATTGTTTTCATTTTCTCTTCCATTTCTTGGATCACTTCTGGTCCCACGAAGACCCTATCCTCAAGCCTATCCCAACTCAAAGGTGTCTGACACGGTAGCCCGTAAAGAAACTCGAAAGGCACCATCTTACTGGTGCTTTGGTAATTGTTGTTATAAGCGAATTCCACCAGTGTCAAGAATTTTTCCCAACGCTTTTGTTGGTCCATCATGTACATGCACAAAATGTCCTCCAAGGTCTGGTTCATTCATTAGGTCTGCTCGTCAGTCTCCAGGTGATACACAGTACTGAAGGCCTCTTGAAAACTCATCCAAAATCGCCTAGTAAACACCGATCCTCGATCGGATATAATACTCTTAGGCATGCCATGCAGCCTCACAATCTCACTGATGAAAACTCTAGCTATGTCAGGTGTTTGATATGTTGTACGCACAGGAATAAAATGAGCACTCTTCGTCAGAGTGTCTACTACTACGAAAATTGAGTCATGTCTCCTTGTCGTCAATGGAAATCCAACAAAAAAATCCATCTAAATAACCTCCCATTTCGATTCTGGAATAGCGTGTGGTTTTAGTAATCCTATTGGGTGTCTATGTTCAGCCTTTACCCACTGACATTCTAGACATCTGGCCACATAGTTTACTATGTCTTCCTTCATTCCCTTCCAGAAGAGTAAGGGTTTAAGGTCCACCCTCATCTTTGTGATTCCCGAGTGAGCCATGTAAACTTCTCTATGAGCCTCACTTAGGATCAAGTTTCTCAACTCGTCGTTCGGTGGTATGTAAATCCAATTTTTAAACCTCAATAAACCATCGTCGTCAAACGTAAATCCTTCAAATCTTGGTACCATCATTGTGTTTTTTTCGATAAAACCCTCGACCTCTTTGTACCAGTCATCATCACGCTATAAAGTTATAATATTTTCACATAGATTTGTCTAAAGAGGCAACACCTAAAAGATGTGTGGTCTCCGACTCAATGCATCTACTACCCGGTTCACTGTTCCTTTTATGTAAATAATCTCGAAGTCATACTCGCTAAGCAATTCCGACCAACATCATTGTCACGCATTTAGGTCGCTTTGCGTAAAGATTTGTTGTAGTCCAAAGTGGTCCCTCTTTAGTTCAAATTTTCATCCAACAAGGTAGTGTCTCCAAACCTTCAAGGCATATACGATGGCTAACAACTCCAAATCATGAGTCGCATAGTTCTCCTCATGCCTTCACGGTTTCCTCAAGATGTATGTGATCACTCGACCGTCTTGCATCAAGACTCCACCTAAGCCTTCCTTGGATGTGTCAGTGCATACCAAGAAGTCTGTGTCCATGTCAGGGACCTTTAATATCGATGCTTTTGTCAACAACTCCTTGAGCCTCTGAAATGCTACTGCGCATTTCTCGATCCAAACAAACTTCTTGTTCTTCTTCTGCAATTCCATGATCAGATTTTCTATATTCGAAAATCCCTCGACGAATCGTCGATAGTATCCTACTAGACCCATGAAGCTACGTACTTCCAGAACGTTCATCGGTGCAAGCCATTCCATAATAGCCTCAACCTTCATTGGATCCATGACGATACCTTCACCAGAGATGGAATTCCCTAAGTAGTGAATCTTTGATTGATAAAATGAGCATTTGGACAACTTCCCATAGAATTTTTGCTCTCATAGACACTGTAGTACTAAGCACAAGTGCTCGTCATTCTCCTCCATCATCTGAGAGTAGATCAAAATATCGCTAATGAATACTTGGACAAACTTGTCCAAGTACTCATGGAACACCCCATTCATCAAACTCATAAATACCCCTGGGGCGTTTGTTAGTCCAAATGGTAAAATAGTAAATGCGTAATGTCCAAACCTCTTCTTAAAGGTGGTCTTGGGGACATCATCCTCCTTGATCTGTAACTAGTGATACCCTGATCGCAAATCGATCTTTGAGAACACCATCGCACCCTTCATTTGAACGAACAGATCACCAATCCTCGGAAATAGATATTGATTCTTGATCGTTGCCTTGTTCAATTGATGGTATTCAATGCAGAGACTCCATGACCCATCCTTCTTTCGTATGAAAATAACAGGCACACCCCATGGTGACACACTTGGACGTATCAATCCCAGGTCCATCAATTATTTCAGTTGCATTCTCAACTCCTATAACTCTGGGGTCGAAATCCGATAAGGCGTTCTAGCTATCAGTTCAGTCCCTGGTTTTAGGTCTATAGTAAACTCCAATTCCCTCTCTGGCAGCATTCCAGGTAACTCCTCAAGAAAGACGTCTGCAAACTCTCTCACCACCAGAATGTGTTCTAGACCTTCCACTACTCCCTTCTCGTTTAACGCAAAGATCACATAAAGCTTGCACCCCTTGCGCATGCTCTTCCATAGCTTTAAGGAAGAGATGAACCTCAGGGAAAATCCCTGGTTCTGACCTACAATCATGTGTCTTTGTCCCTCTTCATAAACCAAGCTCAACGGTTTCGTCTTATAGTTGAGTATCGCCTCATGCGATTCCAACCAGTCCATATCGATCATGATGTCATAAGATCCTAATATCATGACGTACAGGTTGGCCCTGGTGACAAACTCTCCCAGGTTAAGGGTACATCTTGTAACCTTTCCTCCAACCTTCTGTTTGTCTCTTGAATCCATCTCTACGAAGCTAAACTCATCATGTTCAACTACCTTTACCTTAATCCTTTTTAGTGCTGCACCATAAATGAAACTCTTGATAGCACCGGGATCTATCAAAATACTGAGGGTCTGGCCACCGATGGTAGCTGATATCTCAAGCATAGTCGATTAGTTCTCTTCCTGGTGGTTATTCACCACTACATGAATCCGATGGGCCTTTCCCATATCTCTCACGGTAGTGGGTCTGGCTGATCTAGACGCTCTAGTCCTCTCCACAGGGAAATCGTGCTAGTAGTGTGGCTCCCCACACGTCCAACACCCCTTCTTCAGTCTAGTACTCCTGGTACCCAAAGTAGAAGATGACGGCCCATCGGCCTGCAATCCTTGTATGTTCTACTGAATAGGCCTAAATTTTTGTTGTTGCGGTCAACGCTATTGTTGATGTTGTGGTCCCCGATAAGGTGTTCACTGCTGAAGCGTCGGTCGCCAAGGTGTAGTGATAGTGGATCCCCTTTGGAAGCCACGATATCCTAGTGTATGTCTGGCTGGTGTCTGATGCTCCTGGGCACCAGATGACACCTTTCATGTTGGTCTCGCTAGAGTCCTGCTCTAACCCTACTGATAAGCTCCTCCTCTGCTATGAGGTCCTTCTAGAGTACATCATGTAAGGTTTGAGGCATCAGAATCCTAACCTTTGCATGTATGCTTCCATTAAGTATGAACACGAACCTGTTGACCTTAAGTTTCTCAGTATTAAGATGCAGAGCATACCGAAGCATCTCCATAAAATGGGCCTCGTACTCGGGCATCGTACGATCACCCTTTCATAAGGCATTGAACTCGTTGAGTTGACTCTCAATGAATTCCTCTGATAGATACCTCTCTCAGAACCATTCCTTGAACAATTCCAATGACACATCTTTGACAGCCATGTTCAGCTGCGGTAAGAGTGTCTTCAACCATAGAAGAGCGCTCCCCTTTAGTTGAAATACCACCATGCGGACCTTCATGTTGGAGGTATAGTCGTGAAGTGCAAAGCACATCGCCATATTCTCCAACCATGCCTTGGCGGCTGCACTGTCCGGGTGATGACACACGCACCCTCCTCAACCCGTAGGTCGGAAGGTCCCCCTCAACAAGATCTTTCCTTTACCACTGTCCCAAAGAGATCTTGGCAATGGCTCTCCTATTTCTCTTTCGAGAAATCTGCACCCATAATCAACTTCAAGAATTTCCCCTTGTACTTCGGGAAATCGGACTTCGCACTTCCGCAAATCTGATGGTCGAGCGTTCTATCTCTGAATCTCCGAAACCCAAAAACAGTCAACGCTGACCCTTCCTCCTTCCTTTTCAGGATTTTCCTTATCGCGATTTCGGTAGTCACGGTGTCAAGCAACTTGTTCCCGTGATTCTCAAAACCTAATTTCTCGAAATTCTGATGCACTCACAAGGTTGGATTTTCAACACCCCTTTACTTATGTCGGGACTTTGAACTTCGCAATATCGTGAATCCTAATGAAATGAATTCGAAACTTTACTCCGTGAAACTCCGAAATAGTATGCCACCTGTCCGCCTCGCTGACTCCTATGGTCCCACACCGTTCTTTTGGCTTTCGGGACTTCGCATTTCGTGATATCGCGATTCCCGTTGCAAAGTTTACGGGACTTCCACCTATGAAATCCCAAAATAGGAATTCTCTTGTCAATCTAATGGCCCTTGCAACTTGGATCTACGGTCCTACTCCTCCTGAGCTTAGAACCTTTTGAAACACTCGTTGTAATTACCCTGCTCCTCCGTGAGATCTGACGGCTCATGGGACTTTGCGGATTCTCCACCGAGAATTCTGACCGCCCGTCTCTTCCTCTAAGAGCTCATCCTTCTCCAGTTCCTCATCACTATGCTTTCCTCCGATTCTTCCAGGTACTTGGCCTCTGCCTTCCTTCGACTCCTTCGAAGGTCCAAACCCTTCTGAACTTTCCACAACTCTACGTCTTTTAGAAAAACACTTGCATGCACTCCTTGCGGCAGATTTTCAAACACTTTCAAGTGCTTGAATCCCTTCAACCCTGCGCACTCCTGCAACAACAGTCTCTAAATTCTTCACTCAGGTTCACAAACCTGAGACTTCACTCGGCCTGCACGACTCCTGTGCCTAACTGCATTTCTGTGGAAATGAGAACAAAAGCTATCTATCCTGAGATTCCAGCGACAAACCTTTGAACCTTTCGTCAATGCACTCCTTGCGGACAATTCAACTGCACTCCATGCAGGAACTCTTGCTCAGATAGAGAAACAATTGAAACTCATTCCTTTTCCCTTTCCTCTCAGATTCCAAACATTCAACAAGAAATCATTCATACATAGAATAAAAGCAATTACATGATAGAAAGAGTAAAACATTCATGAGCATAACATTCAAAGATGTATACACAGAGAATATATGAACACCATGAGTCTGAATCACAACTTTCTTGTATTAATTCATAACTTCTGTACATGGAGTCTGCTACACAACCCTCTCTGCTTCTCTTCTATGTTCTTCAGAATAATCCTCCTGCTTATGTTACAATACACAATGAGGGTATCTATATCCTGTTTCCCTCTTGCGCTCTAAAACTGTCTAATCTAGAATTGAATTCTATCTACTTACATTAACTACCATAAATGCCTTCTACCTACTAAGGACGAGAGCGGATTGCTCAAGGTCCATTTACATTATACAAGTGCGCTCCTTCTTAATTATTTCACTTAAGATTGTGGATCAACTTCGAGGTAAATTCAAAATTTGCGTCGAGATGCTCCTGTCCAGTTGTCTTTTGCTTCCGCGCTGGCTCGCTTGAGATGCTCCTGCATCATACTCTCTGGCTTGAAAATTTTCATGGGCTCCTGTCTATGAGCTCGCGTATGGTACGTCCATGCCACTGGATCTCCGCTTCATTTTCCCAGCTAGCATCTTCAACTAGATGGCCCTTCCACTTGACCAAATATTCAAAGTATTTCCTTCGCCTGGTCTTCTTGCTCACTCTTTTGTCCAATATGTGCTCCATCTGCGGCTTATCTGCAAATGGAATCTTCTTTGTCCAGTGGATCACTAGCTATTCATTTTCTGTCCCTGCCTCCTCATCTTTATACGAGTACAAATCTGAGATGTTGAATATCGAAGAAATTTCGATCCCATCGGGTAATTCAATATCGTAAGCATTCGCCCCAAATTTCTTCAAGACCTTACACGGTCCGATTTTCTTCATCTTCATCTTATTATATGTTCCTCTCGGGAACCTTTCCTTTCTCAAATGTGCCAGAATTAAATCACCAACCTCAAATTGAAGTTGTCTTCTGTGTTGATCTACTCTGCGCTTATATTCTTGATTTGAACTCTGCAAACGCTCCTTCACCTGGCTGTGAAGTTATTTCATCGCCTCTGCAAAATATTATGCACTAGTGTTGTTGGGTATTCTACCCTACGGACTAATAAGCTAGGGCTCTAAACTTATACGCAGAAAATGACTCTTAAGACTTAACTTTTGACCTTCTACCCGAATCTGAAACCTCTTTCTTCACATGCATACAAGAGAAGAATAAACCAACCTTTTTCCGGATGGCTGAAGTAGATCCTCCATTGAATTTCT
>SNQJ01S0294605.1:0-10611 GCA_010110895.2 Picea sitchensis | reverse complement strand
TACTTGTCTGTAAACAAACATTACTCCATTAGGGGAATGGCTAGGTTACGGTTAGGGTTAAGCATCTAAGATTGATTTCTTCGCCCCTACGAAAAGGACTATTGGTTCCCTTTCCCTGTAGCTATGCTAGCCTTGCGCCTCACTCGCCACTTCCTATGCTTATGCTCCTAGTGCATATGCCGCCTCCTTCCCGCTTGTCCTAGTCTAAGCCCTTTTAACTTTTCGCATACAACTTGATTAAAGTGACTTCCGACCTTATGTTTATTAATTTATGCAGAAACGCGTACACCTATTAACAATGGGCACAATTAATGATCTTTTAATCATTTTTTTTTAACCTTAAACCATTATCTGATGGCTATGTATTGAAGATGCTGGCATTTTCTCAGTCGTCCTCCAACATCAATGGGTCATATTTATCATTCATAACTTTCTTGCATTTATCAAGGCATCCGTTAACATGTTTACTTTTTAACATTTACCTATCACATAAAAAATATTTGTTGTAAGGTTATATAATTACCACGTTTAATGATTAAATAGGATTAAACCGTGGCATCTAAATACTTATCCACAACTTCCAACCACGTTTCGGCGTTCACCAACGCTATGTATTTTTCGGCGTTAGTGTTCTTCTCAAGACGCTTTGCTTGGTGGGTGGTCTTGGGTATGACAGTTAAAGTATTTATATGTGAAATTATTTGTAAAAGTCACATCGTGTGGTGCGTTGGTGTTTGGTTGTTCTTTAAGGCTTAGGTAGTGGGTGGTCGCGGGTTCAAAACCCTTTAATTTAGTGAATTTTTTTTTTTGTTTTACTTATAAAAAAAGTCAAAATCCCCAATTAATTTAATTTAATTTAATTTAATTGAATTAATTTAACTTAATTTAATTTAATTAATTTAACTTAATTTAATTTAAAATTTAAATACAATAAAAAAAATTTGAAACCTTATTTTAAAATAATTATAATTAAAAAAAAAATTAAACCATTAATTTATTACAATTAAAAATAATAATAATAATAATAATTACTCGTGAAATACTATACATATAGGAATTGGCATCGTGGGTCCTCACATGAGGCCCACGTGCCCCGCCCTCGCTTCGTCCTGTGGACGTTCGGCTGCTGGTAGTTGTAGTTGGCGTGGCGCATTGTAGTTGTAGTTGCTATGGGTGTTGGAGTCCTCCATTCTCCATCTGAAGTCCATGTAAGGTCTCTGCTATATTAAGTCTCAAATCTGCAACAAGAAAGGGTTTATTTGTGGGTTATGTTGATGGTTTATACTGCTGGTGCAATCTTTAATCTCATCTTTCAATAACCATGGTTATATTCTGCTAGAGCAAGGATGGCTTAATAGATCTGGGCACATGTTCTAAATTGCTGCTACACTTCTCATACCATAATAGAGGCAACATGCTACAATAGGCAAGGAGGCTGCCATATATACACATCTTCTCGTTCAAAGAGGTCGCTACAGGAGTTTGCTGCCAACCACAAGCTACAATAGCTCTAAGAACATGCAACGAAGTCATAGAGGGAGGGGGTAGGCAGGCATCATGGACGAAGTACAAATCCATCAAGGGCAGATAGACATAAGTTACACCATGGGAGGATTCTCTGCAGCGCTACAAAGTAAGATACGTGTCCTGTGCGTTGCGTCTCATTTATCTTTTCGTTGAAATTATTTTGGTTTCGTACAGTGTTTCTTATTCTGGCCATTTTCTGTTCACTCTTTCGCTGCTGTCTTATTTTAGTAAAGGGCTATTATATTATACTGAGTGCTACTGCTCTTCATTTGGCATTATAAATCTTTTATTATTGGATATTTCAGATTCAAGTGTTATATGCGTCCATCGATCCAAGAATTAGCTCCTCCGAACCAAGAATTAGCTCCTCATGTGATTTCCTTTTTTTTTTTAGCCTGTCGATATAATAAACTACTGTACTAAAGGACTAACCTCTACATGACTAACTTTCTTTAAATCCATAAGCCGCGGGAATAACCAGTGAATTAAAAAGATGGACTAACCGACTAACAAGTGGATTATATTCTTTGTTTAGACTGGCTCACGTACTTAGGAAATCCCTCTTAAGTGGATTTAATCCAACCACACCAACAAATATATCTTCCCAAATTGGCTTTAGATTCTTATTTTTCCCTCTTGAACAAGGTGTCGGGTTTCATGGCCTTCTTCCATAGGGACTCATATAGGATATGCTAAGCACCATGTTATAAAAGTAGTATTTGAAGACGAAGACCACAATTGCGAATTTTCCCCACGAGATCCCAATTGTAGGTTAATCCTTTGGAAATTTTTATAGAAAGAGTTTTAGGATTTATTGTTAGACTCCTGAGTAGATCCATAAATAGCAAATTGTTCCCGTGGATGATTTCTGAGGAAAATTGAAATCACTGAAGAACAAGTTGGACGAGTTATTAACAAAGTTAATTCACATCAAGGTTTCTCCTTGAAACCCCCAATGACGGGTGGAGTGTCCATTTGAAAAGTTGGTTTCAAAACAGATACACAGTTCAATTCCAGAAAATTCATCACAATTATTTTTCTCTATATAAAAAAAAATCAAGAAAGACCAAAACGGATACACAGTTCAATTCAAGAAAATTCACCACAATCTTACCGTTTATTGTTTTGTATCAAGAAAATCAAGAAAGACTGACAAATTTGAAGTCACCTAAAGGTGAGCGAAAGCATTTCTTGCCAATAATACAGGTTGTTTTTGGTAAAAAAAAATATTAAATGGTTTACCATGTTAACTATAGTTATATGGAATGTTTTCTTTGTTAAGACAAGAAAGTAATTTTGGATCTACTATAGTCTATACCAATACTGAGAGCTATTCATATCTCCTTTGCTATCAATGTGGATTCTTTTTCATCACATCCCTATGATAACTAAATCCCAGGTTATATTGTCCATTAGAATCATTATTATTGCTGCAAATCGCAGAAATCAGCTTAGCAAAACTTGCATAGCAATTTTTTATTGTCTAGTTATTCTTGTTGCTTGACTGTCTGTAGATGGCTATGAGGCCTTTGCCATATATCGCTTCGCATTTATTCTTCAATTCTTTCGCATTACTTATTTTCTTAATGTGTTCAAATTCATTGCGGCCTGAATGCACAAGTCACGGGGCTACATACAAGAAGGCGCCAAATGGAACTATCGTATCCATCGTAAACTCAATGCACTCAATGCGTTGTTATATGACTATCGTATATGTCAGAGACTGTCATATAAAAGTCATATAACTATCGTATCCATTGTAGGGGTCGAATGCACAAGTGTTTTCATCCTCACTATGACCAGTTACCAGTTGTTCTTTTCCCAAATGTCTACGCTCTATTTAAAGAGCTCTTTTATCGACAAATTAATACGTCTTGCATTTTCTCCGTAGGAGTATAGAATTATGATTAGAAATATTGTTTCTTATGCAAATGTTGGGAGTACCGATTCTATTTGCAGGGTAGCCACGAAGTTCATTTTAAAGAATTACTTTATCATAATTCAACATTGAAAAGTCAAAATCAAAATCATACTTCAAGTGAGATGAAGAACATATCATGACACTATTGTAGTTGAAAGAGGGTAAACATATATTGAATTTTAATCTCAGGAGAAATAGTATGAACTCATGTTGGATAATAAAAATTTCAAATAGGATTGGTCTTAATGCTTTCTTACACAGTCATTGAGTTATAATTGGTCTTCTTAGTTGTCATCTCTATTTCTTCTCGTCCATTGATCTCATGTAACAACCCTAGTTGTATGTTTTACTTTGGTAAATTTGTAATGCATTTATTTTTATATTTATTTTAAAATTTCTGCATTTGGTTTGGTTTGCAGGTTAGGCGGGACTCGAGCTAGAGATTGGAGTTGGGAACTTGGCCCTTAAGGCCCAGATTTCAAACTAAGACGCTCTGATACCATATGTAGGGGCCGAATAAATTAAACATCAATTTATTACATAAACTAAGGAAGTAACTTCATAATAATAACTTTCGTAACCTAAATTCAACAACGAATAATAAATTTAATAACAGTTTAAAAACAATGCAAAATCTTAAATACCTGAACCTGATGCTAATAGCCCTCCATTGTCCAAATGCCTTCTTGACCGCTGCTGCACCGTAAAACACTGCCCAAAACCTAGTTCCTCCCTGCCAACTAGGTAACTTCCTAGCTCCAGTATATCAACGGATATCCTGTCCCCCGTGCCCAAAACCCCCAGCAACCCCGGTGCACTGATACAATCCCAGTCCCAAAATTTCACCTCCTCTGCAAATCCCAGAGCTCCCAAAATCCATCGCCAACCTCCTGTAGAATAACCTCCCGTCAACCTCCTTCCCTTCCTTATCCCTCCTTCACCAACATCCCCCCCGCCTCATTTACTCCCTACCTAACTCCTTTATTACCTCTTATCCTTTCCCGTTAATGCCCCTTATCCCATTTATTTAATATCTTATCCTCCCACAATTAATAAGTTATCCCTTGTTGTGTACGTAACCTTTCAATTTAACTATATAACTTATTAATTTATTAAATTTAATACTCATGTTTTTAAATGTAATAGGTAGTTTAATTAATCAATTAATTAATCAAATTGCAACCATTAATTAATCAATAATTATTTAATTAGTTTTATTATACCTATCATGTTTAATTAATACCATATTAATACGATTAATCCCCTCATTAATTTTTACTTAATAATCCTTCACATTTGTTCAACTAGGGTTGTTACAATTTCCTGGAGAATCTCTGGTCCAACCATGACTCGGTCATCCGAGTTATCCCAGCTAATTGTAGTTGTACACTTTCTTCCATACAATATTCTGAAAGGGCTCAACTTAGCCGAAGTTTGGTACCCAATGTTATATGCAAATTCTACGTGGTGTAGGTAGTCTTCCCACTTGTTCGGTTTTGTTCTTACATACATGTAGAGCATATCCTCTATGATTTGGTTTGTCCTTTCGGTCTGTCCATCTGTTTGGGGATGATAACTCATACTGAAATTCAAATTAGTATTTAGCCCTGCAAACAATTCCTTCCAAAAAGTGGATGTGAATTTTACGTCTCTATTTGAAATCACCATTTTAGGAATACCATGCAGTCTAAAAATTTATTTCATGAATATTTCAACACTGTTTATAGCTTTAAAAGTAGACTTTATAGGAATAAAGTGTACAGACTTACTGAATTTATCGATTACAACCATGATAGAATCATTTTGTTTCTGATTTTTAGGCAAACTTGTTATAAAGTCTAGCGATATGGTCTCCCATTTCCATTCTGGTATTGGTATGGCTGTAATAGGTCGGCTGGATGCTAGTGTTCAGCCTTAACATGTTGACAATCCCGACACCTCACCAAGTATTCTACTGTTTCGCCTTTCATATTAGGCTAGTAAAACAATTTTCTAAGTGTTGTTATCGTTTTTTGGTAACCTGGATGACCAGAATACGGTTTCTTATGCACTTCGTCCAAAACTGTTAATTTTAACTCTGTTGAATCTGGTATGTAAAGTATGTTTTTAAATCGTAATAAAATGTCAATTGTATCATTCATTCAGATTTAATAAATACATGACATCAGATATCAAATCATTCGAACAGAAAATGGAAATCATTTCAGTTCTGATTTAACAAATATATTTCATTAGATATAAAATCATTCAAACAGAAAATGGAAATCATTTGAGTTCCGATTTGATAAATATATTGCGAGAAGACAAAGGGAACAACCACGTTCCTCCCAACCGTAGAACAAGGAAACCAAATCACTTGCCCAGTTCACGCCCTAGCCTAACCATGAATCCATGAGGGCTAACTCAGAACTCCTCCTCAGCAATGTCCTTCAATTCCAACAGTTATCCTCTTGCCTAACACTTACTCAACAGTGCTCATAACAACAAGGAAAATATGTTTCAACAGACTCCTCTTGGCTCACACTCAATCCGTAGTGTTCATAACAACAAGAGATCTCAAAAATCTTTTTCCCCAGCATACTTGGCAGCGTTCTGCCTCCTTTCATATGCTATTTATCATTTTTTCCCAGGTCTTTTTCCCTCCCCTGGGGATTTTCACAGCTTTCTAAATCCCTGATTTTCAGGGGCTTCCCATGGCCAAATCTTTGACTTGCCACTTGTAATAACCAGCCCAGAGGTAGTTCCAACATGTTCCCCACTCATGGAGTCATGGTTAGCTTATTTTAACATGGTTGTTCCATTTGTCCTCATGCAATTAATATAAATATTATGTTTTTATACAAGTGTCATAGTCAAATAGTTAGTTGAGTCCAATCATAACTCTGCCCAACAATCATAATAATTAATCACAATTATCAAATTCGAAATTTAGAATTTCCATAAATGGCAAAAAAATTCCAAATTCAAATTTACTAAAAACGGAAATAAATTTGCAACAAATTTAAATTCCAAAAATATTTTATTTTTGGGGGATATCGAAACCATGAAATCATATTCACTTAAAAAGGCTAGCCATCTTGCTTGCCTTGCATTAAGATCTGGTTGACTGAATAAAATATTTACACCACAGTTGTCCGTTAGTAGCAGAAACCTCCCCCCCATTAAATAATGTCCGTACATTTTCACAACATGAATTATGGCTCTTAATTCCAAATCATGTGTAACATAATTTCGTTCGTGTTCTTTCATTTTATGTGATTCGTAACAGATGACATGTCCCTCTTGTGCTAGGACACCTGCCAAGCCTTTTGCTTGCATCCACACAAAGTATAAAATCTTTATTGGGATCCACTACCCTTAGGATGGGTGTTGTAGTTAACAATCCTTTTAATTTATCAAAGTTGTCCTGACATTTTTGTGACGAAGTAAATCGTAATCCATTTTTCTATAGGGATGTAATTGGATACGCGATCTTAGAAAATCCTTCGATAAATCTTCGGTAATAACCGGTAATTCCAAGGAATGATCTGATGTCTGCTACATCCTTAGGGATTGACCATTCCATAATGGATTTTATATTTTCTGGATCAACCACAATACCATCTTCGGATATCACGTGTCCTATGTACTGTATATTTCTTTGATAGAAGTCACACTTACCAAACTTCGCATACAACTTATGTTTCATTAAGGTCTGTAATACTATTTTCAGATGTTCTTCAAGTTCTTCTATTTTTGAGTAAACTAAAATATCATCGATAAACACCAACACAAATTTATCAGGTATTTTTTGAATATACTATTAATCAAACAAATAAAGGTTGTTGGTGCATTAGTAAGACCGAATGGAATTACAACAAACTTATAGTGTCTGTAACGTTTTCTAAATGTTGTTTTATTTATGTCTTCGTATTTTATTCTAACTTGGTGATAACCAGAACTTAAATCTAACTTAGAGAAGATCCTTGCTCCTCCAACTTGGTCAAACAGGTCATTAATCCTGGGTAAAGGATACTTATTCTTGATCGTCATCTTATTTAGTTATCGATAGTCAATGCAGAGTCTCAAGGTCCCATATTTATTTTTAACGAAGAGAACCGGTGCTACCCAAGGTGAGACACTTGGTCTGATATATTCTTTATGGAGCAGTTCTTGTAGCAGAATTTTCAGTTCCGTTAATTTGGGTAGACTCATTCTATATGGTGCCTTAGATATCGGGGTAGATATAGGTAGTAGATCGATAGAGAAATCTATCTCTCTTCTTGGAGGTAGTTATGCTATTTTGTCCATAAATACATCTCTAAACCCATGTAGGACTGTAAATTCCTCTAAACTGGGTTTGTTTTCCTTTTCTAATAGAATAGTTACCTAAAAACATAAACTTGGCAACCTTTGTTCATACATTTCTTAAACTTCATGCATGATATCTGCCTAACCGAAATTGGTTTTCTGATCTCTTGTATCGTCCTATGTGTGTTGTTTTCGTGTCTGTAAATAAGTGACTTTTCATGATAGTTTAATATTAATTTATGTTTCTTTAACCAGTCCATTCCAATGATTAAATCGCAAGATCCCAAAGGTAAAATGTTTAGATCTAAGTTTGTACTTTGACCGTCTATGTTGAGTTCACATTTAGGAATAAAATTTGTTACCTTTCTCTTGGTCCCCGTTGCTAACTATACTAACCAAGACTTAGCATGCTTTACTATCTTGAACTTGTTTAATTCAACTAAACCAGGAGTAACATAACTTAGAGTAGCTTTTGGGTCAATTAATATGGAACTGCGGTTATCATGAATTTTACCCTCAACCTCCACGATAATGGATTGATGAACAACCTTCCTCCCATCCATGGTTTCATTAATTATGTGCACTCTTCTACCCATATCTCCTATTGTCGAACCTTCTTGGAGGTTATGGACTGAATTTCTTGCCGTGGAAATTAAGCGTGTACAATTTCTCTTGAAGTGAGGTTCTCCACACTCCCAACACTTCAATGGTTCTCTAGGGCTGTCACCAAATTTCTTGACTCTGAGGTTAATTGGTCTACCAACCCCTTGAGGTCTCTCGGTGCTTGAATGATAGTCCTTATTTTGGAAACTTTTCACCATATTACGGAAAGGGGCTGGTTGAAATCCTTTCTTTCGATGATTCATTCTGTCCAGTTTCATTGATGTATGGTACAAATCTGAATAGTTCTAGAAATTTATTTATCAGATTGTCCATGGTCATTTGTCCAAGTCTTAGCTCGTATAATTTCATTTTTTTTCTTTTGTAATAACTTTCTCACAATATTGCTTCTTGAAATATTTCTTAAAATATGACCATTCTATTTGTTTCTCTTTCAATCCCTTAGCCAATTTCAGGTCTTGCCACAAGATACTTGTTTTTCCCTTCAAGTTGTAGATGGTCATTCTGACTTTCATATTACTAGAGTAGTTGTAAATCTGGAATTATTTCTTTATATTTAGTAGCTATGCTTCGGCCTCTTCACTCATCCTTG
Organism: Picea sitchensis; assembly: GCA_010110895.2. Taxonomy (NCBI): domain Eukaryota; kingdom Viridiplantae; phylum Streptophyta; class Pinopsida; order Pinales; family Pinaceae; genus Picea; species Picea sitchensis. The sequence continues at coordinate 1,660 of SNQJ01S0294605.1, read as the reverse complement.
ATTCTCCATCAAAGGTGGACGATTTATTTTCATGAATTCACCTTCCAGGTGATCTACTTGTTTTTTTTTTCTTCCTATAGTGTTTTTTTTCCTGTCATGTGTTTGTCCTGGGAAGAACTATTCTCATTTTTTGTTTCATGACCAGAGTTTTTACAGGACATTTTGTTGAATTCTTCCTCTTTGTCATTGTTCTTTGGGCTCCTCTTGGTTACTATACTACATAGAAACATTTCATTTATTGTAACTCGTCTTCTTGTGCCTTTTTCAGCTACTCATTATCTACTTTAAACACTTGTAATTCCACAATGAGGTTCTTTATTGTTTCCAAACTTGAGTGGTTGAACTTCCTTCATTTTTATGCCCTCGTTCTTTAGGATTTCCTTGATTTGGATTCTCTTCAGATATGATACCATATGTGATGTACCCCAAATTTCCCAAATACATTTTTTTGTTTGTTAGGGGACATTAAAGTTCCTTGACTCTCCAACATTGATTCTGACAAAAAGACAATCCATTAAATATATCCTTATTCCTTTATTGTATGCATAGCATATTTACTGTCGTTATTGGATTAGAATCACACACTTATTTGTATTGAATAAATTGCGACCAGGACTGTCATAGCCCTTAGAATAACCACCATGTCTATGTCAAGACATGTTATCCATATTACATCACGTAATAGACTATCATTAATGATATATTTTCGACTTCTACATAATTATCCTAGCTTTGATAAACAATATAGACTATAGACTATAGACTATTCATAACAATAACACTAATCATAACAATATATATTGTTTATCATATAGGCTATCATATGGATACCATAACAATAACACTATCCATAACAATATATATATCGTTTCTCATATAGACAATCATAGTGCATTGAGAGTGTACCTATGCATACCATATTGTTTTTTCATGACGCAACGAACATATACCTATACTGAACATTGGTAATCCCTACCCAACTATTAACATAGTCTTTTCGTTCTAAGGTTCGACTATTAACATAACTCAACAATTAAGTTGTTGGAAACCCATATTATGGTGGATGATAGGTCAAGTCCTATAGGCATTTACTCCTGGCTTGGTTCATTAATAGTAAATCTTGTCTCGTCTCTTCGAGACTAACACTTAGGCGAAAACCAGCTCGCCATTTCCTCAACTTCACATGGCAGAGGTATGGGTGCGTACGAGCCACTTTTACTCCTTTAGCGAGAGCCTCGAGGTAGCAATTGATCTTTGTAGTTTCCCCTTTAGTCGAGTAACAAGAAATTTACCTCTGCGCTATATGCAAAAATTTGTCTCTCCTTTGTATAGGAAAAAATTTCCTCTGCGTTGTATCTGACCGATGATTTTGGTAAGCTCGGCTTAGGAGCGATGGAAGGAGGCACACACATCCGGGTTTCTATGCGCAAGGGTGAGTAACGTCTGTAAATGTCTTCTCTATCTGGTGGGATGTAAAATAATTGAGAGGTTCAAAGTAGATAAATGAGAGGTTAAATGTACAAACTTCTTTTCTCTGTTTGATGGTTGGCAATGTATGATAGTGCACCTATGTATGTGTTTTCCTCCCGAGATTTGACTATGTTTATGGTTTAGGGTTGGAGGGTTATTGTGTTTCTCTCTCTCTCTCTCTCTCTCTCTC
>SNQJ01S0294599.1:0-10611 GCA_010110895.2 Picea sitchensis | reverse complement strand
TAACTCGACATCTTCTATCAACTGAGTCTAGACTTTTGTTCTTGCTTCACAAAGTTTGGCACACTCTGCTTCTAAACTCTTGATATTCTCAATAGTCGTGTTCACCATCTTCTCCCTTTGCTCTCTCTCCTCGGGTGGAGTACCTGCTATTGCATGTGCTTTCAATTCTATAATCTTTGAGCAAAATCCTTGAATAGCTTCGTCGATCTTTGACACCTGCTCTTCTATTGGAGTATCCACCTCCATTGGTTCTTTTGGAAGTTCCTTATACACTTGTTCGAATATTTGTTGCATCCTCTCTACCTTCTGTGAAGCCTCATCCCTTTCCATGGTTACTATGTTGTAGTCAAGATGCAAAGCTACGTTCTCTGTCATGACCTTAACCAACTCATTGGAGGTCTTCTCTGCATCCAGGTTGAGTTTTTGCGTAATGTTGACCTACAATCCTTGTAACATCTCTATTGGAAACTTTGACAAATCTAAGTTAATGTGACTTAAGGCTTGCGCCTGCTCCAACATCTTGGTCGATGTGAATGTTATCGCCCTCGACATTATTTGTACCATCCTATGCTCTCCTACTACTTCTAATGACCAAGAGACTGTCGACCTCACTTTTACAGTTTGTACTATGTTGGTCGTCTATGCATCTTCTACCTGTCGTGTTGGTGTGATCCTTGCTAGTTCTAACATATGGTGCAACTCAACCATTTATTCTTGTATCTTTCTGTTCATCTCCTCTTGTTGTTGTGTCATGCGCTGAAATACATCATCTCTAACTTCCTTAACCTGATCACCAATCTTTTCCAGATTGTCCTCCATCAATGCTTGCATATTCGATTCCTTCACATCCTTCCTCTTATTTCTCCGTGGCATTAATTTTCCTTTGTTGATATCTTTCCTCTTATCCCCTGGGTGTTGTACAATCTTCCCTTTATTGTTTCTTGACCCTTATTCTTCTTCTCTGCTTGGTATTTCTTCAATCTCTAGTTGTTGCGTGTTTTGTTGCTCAGTCTTTGTCGATGGAATTTTCTAATCTGCATCCCAGTCTTCCATGATCAGTCCCAGTTCTTCCTCTGTTATCCTATACTTCGTGGCTATCCATTCTTCTCTTGGATCCTTCTTTCTTTGAATGTAGAGATGGTGGCGATATGCCTTGAACCGCACAATTGACTTACTTGCTTCTACTATCTGTCGTTGTATCCACGGTGTATCCTGAATACATTGCCTAATGGTCTCCTTGTAAATATAAAAAACAATATTATTGTTTAATTGTCACTCCTTATGTGGAGTATGCCACAAGTTCTGATATCTTGCAGCCAAACATGCCTTATCTTTTTTATCTAAAAACTTGGTGAGAATTTTCTTACATCCAAATTTTCAACCTAAGATATTTTTGTAATGAAGTTGCATGTGAATAAGAGCTAATGGATTGATTAAAAATTCCTTATTAATGAATACATTAACATAATAGCATCAAATTGTCAAAATTATTGTGTATGTTGGTAACTAAAACTCTACATATCCAGCTGACAATGCATCAACATCACACACATACAACTTGGACAACAATATGATAACGGAGTTCACCAGACCCCCTGGCTACGTCTTCGGGTTCATGAAATTCATGAACCTACTTTATTGATTCTTCTTGAAAGGGCTGTGCATAAACAAGCCTACAACCTGCTTCTCCTTTACAAAGAAATCTCATGAATCAACAAGCTCTCCAAAAAGGAGTCCCTCTTCTTGACCTCAAAAAGGGCTTAAATAGTTCCCCATTTGAGAACTATCTCAACACTTTTAAGGAGATAAAATCTATCGAGACCCCCTAAATTAGGATCTTGACATATCTCAAGGGATTGGTTTGAGAATATCTCTTAACCATCCATGAAGATCTCAACTCTCCATGAGACTAGGAACTAAAACTCTTCTTAGCTTTTGCACCAAATAATTTTCTTTTATAATGAAAAATACATTAATTTATGAGAACCTATGCTCAACAAGTATTAATCATTATATTTGATTTTTTGCCATTTTTGCCCCTTTACTTCAACAAGACATATCTCTAGCATATGAAGTCCAGTTGACTTCATTTCAAATGCAGTGGACAACTCACTGTTATCTCTTTGTTGGCTGAAACTGGGACCGACTTGAATTTGTCAACTATGAAGATCCTCCTGGATCATTGCTCCCAAAAATTGCACATCATTCGGCTCCCTCCATGCTGCTAATGCAATCAGAATTAATAACCACTCGTAGTGAAATTCAATGCCTTTATCTTGTGCCTCTTAACAGTCGATCAAGAACTGGTTGAGCAAAAATTTTGCCCTGTTCATCTGCACGCCGTCGACGCACTTTTTAGTTTTTGTTATGATTGTCGCTAGTACTTGGTCCCTCCAACACTTCATTAACAACTTACAGACCAATACTTGTGTCAAAAACCTCACTGTAGGGTTGCATATGCTCGCTACATCCAAATCGTTCACTCCTTTGTGCATATGAAACTTCTCTCTCATGCTCTCTGATAAAGCCTTCTCATTCTTCTTGTCTGAAGATAACATCGAGGGGTCCTCCCCTTGCGATGGTAGTCCAATAATTTGCACAATCAAATTTGTGTAAAGCGAGACTGGCCTATCGAGCCATTAGTAACCTTCGTGCACGTAACTCAACAACATCTTTACGCAGACGTTGATATCTGTGATTATTCTAAAATGTGGTATGTCAAATAAATTCAGGATGTCGACTTTCTCCAACCCTGTTGCTCATGTTTGTGGCTCTATCACGATCATATGTGTTTCTGCGCAGATGAATTTATTCAAATACTTGCTCGACACTAGCTCTGGGAATTTCCTCTCGTTCGTAATATCATGGTTTGCGTACTTTAAATTCGGTATCAAACTTAACATATCTTCCTCCATGATCACTCTAGGTGAGATTTTTGGCTTCATAAGCGGATTCTTAGCGTTTTTCGACAACTTGACTGGCTTCGTTGTATCCTTCCTTACTGGTATGTAATCTCTTGGAAATATCATCTTTAAAGAGGATGCCCCCAAGGTTTCTTCAACTACAGGTATTGTTGCTGACTGACTTCGATGTTTCCTTGATGTTGATGTTGATGTTGATGTCATTGTTGCCTTGGGTGGTGCCATCTCTATTTGCAACAATCTCCATGCGACTAACATCTACCACTATGAAAAAATCTCTTAGAGCTGCAACTCCTTCTCGCTCGACTCTATATTAAAACTGTAATCGACCGTAACCTTTCCATGTAAACCCTTATATTGCTTTTATATCCCATCAACAACGATTAGCTTATCTTCGTACATAAAGTTGTCATTTAATCCACTAGTAATTTGCATTCAATACGTGTCTTAACCCTACATTAACTCCAAATCTTCAAAAGGATCTGGGTCTATATCTATCAATCTGTTACGATCTCCCTGGTACTTTCCATTTATTATGACGTATCTCCTCTATTTTGACATGATGTTTCCACATAAATGATTTTTTTCGTCATGTTTCCTCTTTAATTCTCTTAACGATTATTTGCGCGATCTCCTCTTTGTGCAGCTTGCTTCCTCCGTCTGTGCGGCCTGCTGCCTGCTTCTTTATTTTCCCTGCCATTTTCCTGTTTATCCTATTTACTTGCTAATCTTACCTCCTTTGAACGCTGATTCACTCTTCAACTTTCTACTTCTTCCCTAAAATGTTTTCTTGCTTTTTCCCTTTTGTTTACTTTTTCTTTATTTTTCTATCTACACTATAATACATATATAAAGTTACTTCATAGTCAACTTAGTGCGCGGAAGGATGACCGTACATGTACAGTTTTAGTCGACTCCTGTTAACTATCCCTTCCATGACTTCTCCATCCAACTTCTCCAACTGAATAACACATGTTTTTTTCACATATCTGATCACATATGGGCCTAACCAATGCATCTGGAACTTCCCCGAGCATTGTAGAAACTTACTGGCATAGAGTAGTACTAAGTCTCCTGTCTAAAACGTCTTCTATTTGATATGTCTATCATGCCAAGCTTTATCACATGCTTTCTGAACCTACTGATGGAAACCTGCGACAAAATGGTCTTCTTCTAATTCCATAAGCTCTGAAAGTCTCTTTTCCATTACGCCTGAATCTGTAAGCTCTGTCATTCCAACTTCCAACATCCTGTCTATTTCTACTTTTACCTTCTACTTATATTTATGGTTCATTCTACAAGGTCTCCATCGTACATGTTTGACATCTGGCTTCAAGGGAATCTTCATTTCTCCTAACTCTCCAACGATTCCTTCTATCTCTGAGAATGTCGCTGGAAACAGATCCCGGTACTCGTGCAACAAGTCAACAATATTCTCAATTGTTTCCTCACTCCAGTAGTCTCTTATGTTGGCAAAATTCAGCTTATCTTTTGTACCTATGTTCACTTTGTGCGTTCTTAGGGGCTTTACATATATCGTTGACTCAAGCTACGGTCCTTCTACTGCGTGCTCCCCTTCAATTTTTTGTATCAGTAAATTTCTTGGTTCTTCATCCTCTTGGTTTTCTTCCACAAAATCATAGCATTGCAGGACCTCTTCAACTGTTGCAGTAACCCTAGGTGTACTATATATCGGGTCTTTTGTCGCAAAAATCTTAATCTTGATCACCTACAAGGTTGAGTCAATCAACGGATTATTATTTTCAAAACTAAACGTTACCTCGAAGTTCCTAGTCAATTCTTCTCAATCTCTTGTCCCTCTACCTACTTCTAGTTCCATGTACCAATTCTTCGGAGTAGTGTCCAGAGTATGCACAAATAGATGCGTCCATTCTTGTGGAGGTACCGATCTCCACTGTGCAGTACACTTCGTAACATGATATGTTGGACAACTTAATCCACTATACTTCGGCATGATACTTTCATTCTTTGTCTCGAATATGACTTGTAATAACCTTTTGCACTGCCACCAACTTCTTATTCCATCCTTGTGTGTAGCCCACCATCTCGCTAAAGTCACTTTTAGTGCGAAATCTAGGGCGAAGAGTCTTTACGAATCTGGAATCTACATTTCAAACTCATTGATAAAATATTCTATATGTGTTAGTTCATTATACCTTGGAGGTTCAACTATTTCAGTTGTAATCCATCTCAATGCGTGGGTAATTCGAGCACACTTTCTTCTCTATACTTCATGCAATCTTTGTTGCCAATTCTCCAAGGATTCTTATGAGTCTGATGCACGTGAGTTGATACTCCTCCAACTAAGTATGCCTTTAGTTGTAGGATTTACATAGTCATCCATTCCTGTAGTCATATTATACAAATTATCATGTTCTTTTCTCTTTGTTGGTTCTACATACCTTCTTCCTTTTGAGGGGTGTACCAATGCGATAACTTTCAAGTCTTCTACTTCGAATACCATCTATCTTTTCTTTAGGTTAATGATAGTCTGATTATTGAATGCCCAATCAAGTCCGAAGAGTGCTAGATAAGGTGTACTCCAATATACTATGTTGATCACTTCGAAGTCTGTTGCACTGTGCACTCCATCAATATTGACACTTACTCCTGTCAGCCTTCCCACTTGAACGATCTTATGTTGGTTTGTTAATCTCAACTAGATAGGAGACCAAATCAATTTCGATTGGCCCATCATCTCCCAAGTCCGTCTCGGGATAACATTCACATCAGACTCTAGATACATAATTATATTGTCCATTTCATAAGCTTCTATCTACGCATTGAGCCTGAACTCCCTATTTATTCTCTTCTTACTATGCACTTGGTTAACTTCTCTATGTGCGACATGTTTCTCTTTTTCTTGGGCAAAATGGTCAATCATTATGCACAGACTACTCAACACAGATTCATCCTTCATTAAATTTAAGCAACTTCTTAAAAATCTATTCAAAGTACTTACCTTATCAGTTTGCTTCTCTGAATGGTCATAGACTAGAGGCATATCATATATTGGTGGTCTATCATACAATGGTAGCGCAGCCGAAGTTGATGTTATCCAATCTGCTCCCATCAATTCTTTTCTTGTTTGTTGGTAGGTCTCTTTCTCTTTCCTTGGATCAAACAATGGTAATGGCTATGTTGCTTTCCTTACCCAATGGTGAATTATATTTCCTTGATCTGTCGCATCAGTTATGATTCTCGTTCCTCCATGCGTAACTGCTGCTATCTTAGGTTGTTCGTCGCATGCCTTAGCTGTTATCATATGTATGTTTTGGTTCTGGTTCCCTCTTGCCTGCCATTTTTCTATTAAATGTGGACAATCTTTTGTCGCATGGTCTAGTGCTCTACAAAATGTACATGTCATGCACAGATTCGAGTAGTCGTGCCCTAAATGTCCAGGATGATTGCAATCGTAATATATGGTAGGTCCTCTTCCCCGACCTCTAAATCCTCCCATGCCTCCTTGATTATAACCTTCTCTGGTAGTATTAAACTACGAGGCTCCTCCTTCTGCTTCTTCACCTTGAACCCTATAAGCATTTGAAGTGTGCTCTCTCATCAAATCTAACGCACGATAATCCTTCTCGTAATGTCCGACAGACTTACATAAATTACAAAACAAATTCCTCGCAGTGCCCTGGTATTTCTGCATCAATGGAAAATTATGAGGGTGATGACCCACCGTCTTGAAAATTTCACACCATAACCCTAACGGATTCAGGGATCATGTATTCAAGTATTGTTGGATTGTTGGACACTCATCTTTATGATGGCCTTATGTTTTATAGGTGATAAACAAGACTCCCTTGCACTTTTCTTTCCCTTTCGTAATTTCCTGTAATTGAATAATCAGTGCGACCAAATATGACTAGACTTGAGCCATTCTCGCGTTATTATCTCCTACATGGGATGCTTCCAATTTCATCTCAATTTCCAGAGCTTCCGACTACGTCGCAATCTTCTACTGCATCAACAAGCAGTGTATATGTGACAATAAACCTACAATAAACCATTCTTTGTGTTGTTCATCTAGAATCTGAAATGTTAGTCGATCTTTCAATATCTTAAACCTTTGATCATAGTCCCATACTAATTCATTTACTATCTGTTTGATCTCCTTTAGCTTTATAATGCATTGCGATTGAGATTTAGGCTTTTGGAACTCTTTCAACAAGGCTTGTCTTACCTTTACCAATGTTCTCATCTAACCCGCAGGTGTAGTATTTTGATATTTCATATACCATAACAATGCGCAATCCCTTAAAGTCGTTGTTAATTATGCAATCTTCACATCATCTTCCTGGACTTTCTGGACAATCCATATCATGTCACAGATGAACGAATGTTGTTATGGATCTCCTGAACTGGCCCCTCAGAAGAGAGACATCCTTAAGGTGGGATCTACCCCTACCATCATGTTCTACGCGATATTCTTTCCTGATACCACTAACTGCTTATGACTCGATGTACTACTTCCACTGCTTTGATTACTTCCACTATTATCTTTACTTCCTCCAATAACTACAATTGACAAAACTTCCGATCTTACCTCAGTTCTTGGCGACGCACACAGGGTTGTGGATTCGACGCAGAGTCCGATCTGAGTGGGATCTTCTTCTACTGGAATGAGCTGACAGATCTTCTCTTCTGTGCACAAACTCCCTTCAATTTGGAATATTGCACCAATGTCTCTTTCCTCGATCTCACTGTGTTTCCCTTCTCTTTCAACCACAATCCTCTTCTTATTCGGTCTAAATCTCTTACCACTGCGCAATACTCCAATTTCTTCATTTGTCACACACTCTTCTTCACTTGGCATCCTCACACCATTCATTCCTCATTCCTTCTTTTCATCCCTTTTTATGCTCAGATCATTCCCTGGTCAGCCCCCAGTTCCCCTATGTGCGCGAAGGTGCTTAACAATCAAATTCCAATGTCATCACTCCTTTGTAGCATAACAACATTTTAATCCACGTAGATATTGACTTCAAGTATCTTTTGTGCGGTCCCTTGAAGAATTCTCTTTCAACAACACTGTACGACTTAGTACAATCTATGTCAAATTCAGTGACGTAACCTCCCATCACACTATCCAACCAGTAATCAACTGTGTGTGATGTCTTATTGCTTACTGCATTAACTTGTCGAATCAATTTAGGAGTCCAATTCCTCGGAACTGCAATCCGATATCTTCTGATCTGTTCAATAAATCTTTAGATCCACTCTGCTAACACATTCGAAAAGTCAGCAAAGAAAATTTCATGCAAATATGTAAAAACATACCTTTGTAACCATTCTTCCGCGTTCATCCTTGAATTATGATTCTGATCTATTGCAAACTTGATCTCCTTAGTATTCCACTGATTTCCTCCTTAGTAGGCCTCCACATCCCCCTCATTTGCAGATCCTCGTCCGAGCAACATAACCATTTGTTGGACTTCCCTTTCGACATCACCCGCAAGCAGGTGAAGTCTCACCGGAAGTACCTATGGGGACTGCAGGAACTAGGGCTCCACAGTCATGGGGGAATATGAGGCATTCATTTCTTACTGTTTACTTAACCTTTAATTTCATGCAATATACCCTGTGCGCGACATTACTCCACTTAACATTCATTCATTCATCATTAACTTAAGTGTGTAGGATCGTAACAACATATATTAGTGACATATTCAAAATACTAAACATTGACCATCATTGCACAGTAGCCACAACCAATAAATAGATCTATACTAACCATCCATCACATGTGTCAGAAACATAACATACATAAGCAACACATCAAGACACAAGATTTAACATGGTTCACTTCAAACTAGGCTACGTCCACAACAACTGGCTTCTTATTCATTCATAATCTCCATTGCATTCATGCGCACTGTGCTCACACATAGATATTCAGTTACAACCCAAACCTGCCCTAGTCGTTCGATGTTGTAGTGCACACATACCTCTCGACTGATATTCAACTCACTCATAACTCTCCTCAAAGCTCTATTCTCCAACTGTTCACTCTTCGCTATCCACAACTCAAGACTACCTTCTACCCAAAACTCGTTACATATTTATAGTATTCTATTAGGGCTAAGCCTGTTACAACATGGTTACAAAGTGGACAAATTGTCCCAAAACTTCCTAACTAACTCATGTTTCTTGCGCGCTGACTCTTGATAATGAGCTAGTTGCTCCTTTGCCAAAATGTCGCACGACCCGCTTCTGCGCGATTCCTAAAACTTATCCAAAATAGTTTGCTCCAACAAGATGTTAACTTGCAAGACATTTTTGCCACATATAATATATCGTGTTGAACAAAGGTCACTTATGAATATTCATCATAAGCATTAAAATTAAAAAAAATCTTAAAAATACTTGTTAAAACATGGTTTTTAAAATTACTATATAATAACAATAATAATCTAATTTTGAAGTCACAACCTAACCAAAGGACAAATTAATTTATGAGACCCCCTTGTTTGTGGGATGAGGGATCCCCTCCACGGTAAGATTTGACTGCTTAACTCTATGGAGGTGTACATACCCTACTCCACTTTGGATTAAAATGACATCCTAAGAGAAACAATGTTCTTAACTGTTAGACTCACTCAAGTTGTATACATAGTCAAATACAACCTTATATTTCTTTTTAACAATGATGGTTACATGGCTAAAACACGATTACAACCTTGGCCATATTCATGGTCCATAAATTTCTTTTAGGGCTTCCAACTGATCTTGAATAAAACCAGTTGAGGGCATGCCCATTAAAATTGAAATTTGAAGTTGAAACATCATTATGACAAGAACCCAACTCGTTGCTCGAACAAAACATAAAGTACATAATAAGCTAATCTCATAGCAAGCATACCCTCTTTTTTTATGTTTGTTTTCTTACCAATCTGACAATATTTTTGATGAAATTTTATAATTACATATGTTTGGATTGCTAAAATTACAATATATAATATATAGTTGTTGTAGTAAAAATCAAAATCTCAAAATCCATTTATAATACCAAAACTTGTAAAATTAATGATTTTAATTATGGAAATTGCGACCACCAACTTCCATTAAATCATTTTATAAAAAAAATATTTGCAATATAATTAAACGACTCACTAATTACAACATTATCTTAATATTTAAAAAAACGCATTAAAAAGAAATACCAGCTTTCAACTATTCACATTCACTGCGAGGTGAATGAAATTATATTTTAAATATAATCTTGAGTAATTTTTTCTTGGAAAAAAAAAAAACTATTCACCTTCACTACTATTCCAAACATGTACATATTTATTCACATTCACTACTATTCCAAACATGTACATATTTATTCACATTCACTACTATTCTAAACATGTACATACTTATTCACATTCACTACTATTGTTCTGCACTACTCTACTAACTTATTAAATTTAATAAACATTTACCCAAAGTCCAAGAGCGTACTCTCCACACAATCACCAAAAAGCAAAGGAAAAGCCCAGTGGACCACATATAGATAATCGAGCCATTAATACAAGGAGGAGCTCACCTCGCTCTCTAGGAGACTGAGTGACAAGGTGATGTTTTTGAGATGCACGTGATATAGAGAACAAAGGTCTACATAGACTTTAAAAAGTGACATGCCTAATAGTTTTTAATGGCTTGAAACATAGTCTTT
>SNQJ01S0294598.1:0-10611 GCA_010110895.2 Picea sitchensis | reverse complement strand
GATGTGCACTACAAGGTATTAAAATTGAGCATGGAAAAGGACAAGAAATGTTCATGGAAAATTGCAAGCAGAAAATTCACAGAACAAAGGAAATATGAGTACAATGTTCTCAACTATATTGAGAAATTAAAGAAGGTAACAAAGTTAGTCCTATGTGCTCTAAAAATACAAGAAGATCTTGGCATTTAGGGAGTTCGAGGATCTACATATCTTTTTTATCAGTAATTGACGGAAAATACTGGAAAAGTTGAAGATGAGATACAACAAAGCATTCCTAATGGGCATCATGAACCGAACCCATCCACTGTTGGGGTTAATTGTAAGAAAATGAGGAGTAATCAAAATACATCATTTAAGAAAACAAGCAACAAGAAAAGGAGGGAAAATCAGTGCTCATAAATTAGGAGTTATCAATTTGCATGCCTTTCAGAGACACAAAAATACACTAAGCAGGTAGGCAAAGTCAGATACAGGAAAGTAACTCATCATTATCCATGCAAGGTAGAGTAAGACAAGAAATATAGAAGGTCTTCCAGATAAATCAAAATAATGGTACTCTAAAGAATGATAATGACAGTGATTTTAAGAGTCATTCCTTCAAACAAGAGGTTAATGGAATCAAAGAAAACTCATGGTCTATAACTTTTGATTTTGGGATGGAAAAGGAATATTTCTTATGGGAAGAGACAATTGATACATAGGATATGGCCCAACATGGAAACTAAGATGAGAAACAATATGACATGCTAGCAAAGGAGAAACATTGCAGTCCAATGGACGCAGTTAAGTCAATAAAAAGGGATAATAAACAGAACTTGCACCCATACGAAAATTCCAATGGCATAAGTCATGTGATAATGATATGGATTTTAATTCTAAACATATAAAACTGGACGAACCCAGTGTTAAGGCTAAAATGAATTCAGGGGAGCTTGTTACTAGACTTGGAGTTTTCAACCAGTGGAAAATTTGACAATGCTAGACACTGTAGCATCCTTAGGTTGAAAAGGTGATCTGGTGATTGTATTGGTGAGAACTGGAAATTGTAACAACAGTGTGTAACTGATGTCCCTCCATGAATTGTAACAACAGTGTGTAACTGATGTCCCTCCATGTATTCAGTATATTCATCAAAATAACAATTGTTTTCTGTAGTGTACCCTGGGATAAATAGCATCTGATACAGAAAACAAGATTCAGATCTTGTGCAGAAAATTATGACAACAAAGAGAAATGAATGCTACATTGAACCTGAAAACCTAGCAGGCAGTAAGCAGATTACGAGGGGTTACACCCTTTTTCTACTAGTTACATGGTGAATATAGCGTGATTACTGAGATACATCCACAAGGATCTAACCTTAGAAAAGGGGTGAACTATAAAGGGGTTATTAAATTCAAGTCAGGGATTATCTATAGTCAGAATGCACACTTGTCCAACATGTCTTAATTACCTCAGGTTCTAGGCGTTTTGATGAAGGAATAGTTACATTGAGCATGATGATCATTTCTCTGACATGGATACTGAGTCTAGCTCTTGGGAGGTGAAGAGAAAGAAAAGAGAGCGCGAATCTATTGTGGATGAAAATGCTTTACATCAAATAGAATCTAAGGTGAACTTGCCTGTACAATATGAATATTTTTTTATTGAATGTCTCGGTACCATTGATCCTCGGCCTAGATATCATGATGGTTTCCATATATGGCCTATACGATAATGCTCCATTTGGCATGATACATTTTCTGGGTCATTATTTACATCTGAAGTGATTGATGGGGGATTTTTTGGACCTATTTTTCAAGTAACAAGACGTCCTTGCACACCATTGCTAAACCAAAACCCAATTGCTTCAACTATCGTATTGCTTTCGAGTTGAAAAAATATGCAACCTGACAATAAAGTTCAAGAATCGGATATAGGGTTTGAAACAATAAATGAGGAGGACAGTGAAATACAGATGCTTCTTGCAGATCCTAAGGATTCGATTTCTGCATATTTGTCCGCATTTTATGAGGAATTTGCAACCAACAGTGCTAATGGTTTTGGGGATGATATGTATAAACCTATTAATGATATAATATCAGTTGGAACTGTTCTCCTTGCAGGGGAAAAATGAACAAGGGGCTTCTGACAAAAAAACAATTGAAAACGATATTGGGAAGTTTTGGGTTGAAAGTAGATCTTCTTATGAATCCTGGCAATTGATTTCTACGAAGTTTGTTGCGTCCTGTCTAGATCATTATAGATGGGTAAACAAACTACAACTTGTTTGCAAACATTCAACAGTAAAAGAAGGTTCCCTTGCAATTATTCCAAATGTTGTTAAAGCAAAGGAAAATTTAGGTTCATTGAACAAGCTTTGTAGTTCTGCTGGCTCTGGAAATATGTTAAATGTTGTAAATAATAAAAGTGATCTGAGAAATTCTTGCATAGCGTTGAAAGAATGGTTGGAGTAGGAAAGATTTGGGTTGGATTTTCCTTTTGTGCAAAAAAGTATCGAAACTCTTTCTGGTGCAGATAGTTGTTTGAAATATGAATTCCTGACAAAAGGGAAGGACTATTTGACTTCTCAAATAGTTGGAAGTGGTAATATGATCCTTCAAAAGAAAAGGTCACATGAATCTGATGAACTGAATGAAGAAACCATACATGATCTGCTCAGACAAACAAAAAAGGCCAGGAAAGAAATGTTAATGAGGTACAGGAATATTGAGCAACGGAATGCTCAACCTCCTGGCTGAACTTTTGTAACAGGGTTTTCTCCGGAGCTTGTAGGAGATGTAATACAGGTCTGGGAAATACTTTGGTGCTTTCATAAAATTCTTGGTTAACTTTTTTTGTTTGTTATGACAGCTGGTAGAATGGAACACGAGGACCATAAGTCGCATGCAGTCCTTAAGACTTTAGTTATGACAATTTAAAAAGGATTGATACATGTGGTTGACAATTATAGAATTGGAACTCAAGGAAACTTGTTTGGATTGGATGTAGAAATGAATATCTCTACTAATAACATGTTAATTGGCTTTCAAATAGATAGGGACAACAAAAGAAAGTAAAATTAGTAGACTGACCCACTGCCAGTGCACTCCTGGCATTCTTAGTCTACCAAAAGTTGTTGGTTCCTTACAATTAACCAATTTGAGAACTTTTTATACAGTCTACCAAAAGTTTTGTAATCTTAGTGGTTTGTCGATATCTTGGTCCAAAGCTACCTCCTTTCAGACTTTCCTTTTTGTAAAACCTAAGGCTCTTTGTTGCTTCGAGTAATTCTTTGCCATTTTCATAATAGAGGGTAACATTGATGTATAATCATTGCAAATTCTGATAATTAGAATTTCCTTTTCTTCTACCAAATAAGCGTGATTAACTATGTAACAAACATCTATTGATATTAACAAACAACTATTAATAATACAATGGATTTTGATGATGACATTTCCCCATAGCTAACAGAAACCTTGACACTTGATTAAAGTGACTATACTATTTTGTGTCAAGCTGTTTCTTCCAAAATATTTAAGCTTCCTGCTTTTGTAATATTAGATTCAAATGAAGTCAAAAGCTATGAGCTTTTGACACTCTCAAATAAACATGTCAAATATTCTTCTACAACATTTACAGTTTGTATTTCCCTCTAAAACAACACGACCCCTCCGAGTATATAAATGTGGCTCATATCACTTCATGGTAAGGGGTGACGTTTAATTGGAAGTCTGTGGAAAGTATTATGTGAGACAATGTTGTGTAGTAATTTAAGGTGGTAACGTGGCAATGTTGCTAAACAAAAAAATGGCAAATGATAGCATCATTTGCCAAGCAACTATGACTGGAGAAGGAATAAAATGATTGATGGAAAACAATATGTGGCCACTCATTAATGAGTGACAACAATAACATTTAAAGTACTTAAGCAAAACAAATAAGATTGATATTGAATATAAGAAAATCAAGGGACAAACAAACAATATGAAATAAAACTCTACACCCAAAATGGTTAGAGAAAACCCGATTTCTTGTAAATATGAAGTCATATTAAACTCAATTTCTACTACAGTATACACTTACCTGAAATATAATAAATCTAACACTTCAAAGTTCAGGGGTTTATTTTCACAGACTATGATTTAAGAAGTTATACTCAAGTTATGTGTCACCTGTCACTTATTGTTGGCAAAGTAGCGGTAATTAGTTTGGTCGACCAGCTTAACACTTATGTCTATACTCAACTCTGAGACCATGTCTGGAACTCCCATTATTAAGGTAACATCAGTAAAGATGGTTTGATTTTCTACCCCTCCAAGACTTACCTTATTAAATGAAGGATGATTGTTCATGCAACTGCTGTAATTTAAAAGTATGTTCTGAACATTGTATTGATTATCTCTGAAGAGATCCGCAAAAGGTTTTTGATTTATCTCACTGCATTGGGTATTATAGTCAAATATTCCCTCCCTCAAATAACATGTTTATGGCCAGTGCTTCAAAACATAATGAAACATTAATGAGAAATAACAATATAGATGAAAATTAACAAAGAAACATCCTTGTATTCTACTCTCAGTTGAGTCAATTCCAAGAAATTGCAAGAAATCATCAGAAAAGATTGATGCAAGTAGAGGGATGGTTTAATTTTCTATAAGTCCAAGAATAACCTTCCTAATATTATAAAGGATCACAGTTCTTGGGTTTACTGTGCTCCAAAAATTTGTTATTGACATTGTACCTAATCATCCCTGATCCATAATCACTAAGCCTAAGGGTAATACAATTCATCAACATGGATTTTCATTTAATTTCTATTGTTCCTTCTATCTGTGTTATGTTTCTTCTGTGCAAATCACTGTTGTGTGACGAGGTACTAGGAGGTTGTTAGAATATCTCATGCAAACAATGAGATTTTATTCCTCATTATTGGGAAAAAAGTCTATTTTTAAGACAAAAACGGATAGCGAGCTACCTTAGGTGTCAATTCTATAAGCCAAAACTTATTTTAGAGAAAGATGAAAGTTCCACTATCAATAGTGTCAAGAAGAGTGGATAAAATCCATTAGACCCTTTCTACTTTCATAGGTCATGCATAGGTAATGGATTGAGAATGCTTCAATATTGGAAAAGTTTGTATCACTGCATCAATTCTTCAGTCAAGGGGTTCACAATTAGAGTAGGGTTGAAAGGACGTCTTGCTCTCTTTGTCTTGTTGGTTGGTTAGTAGCATTTGTCATCCTTGGAATTGTTTCAACGACAACCAACAAAAGAGAAGATCTATATTGTCCATAGAGAATGCTTAAAAAGAAACTAGGACCAAAGGTGCCAAGAGGATAAGACAATCTCTTCAACTAGGCTATGTTCCATTACTCATAGTGCAATTAACTAGGCATCTGCAAGCATTGCCTAAGGAGGAAGCTATTCAAACAGGAGTTCATGAATGAATACCCTCTTAATCAAGAAGACTTTATTTAATAATAGAATTAAGAAAATTTCAGGGTCACTCTGATCCTCTTGATGGAGTACAACACGCATTCAAAACAACGTTAACTAAGGCATATAAGAAAAATGAGAAATATTGGCATGTGTGGTCTGTTGATTTTACTACCATCCGTCCTCCTTCCTGGTCAAAATAAAGACCCCTAAATCAAAACGAGTTACTCCACTTTTGGCAACAGTTGACAATATCATTTGGAGAACAAAGAGGATGCACCTGCAGAGGACGAGGAGGATTAAAGTGATGAAGGTGATTTTGAAGATTTAGCCCTGAAGGATGGAGAGCTATAGTTGAACCTTGAAAATAATAAATCAAAAGGAATTGAGACACACTTGAATATAAAAAAGGGAAATGCTAATGCAAATGCATCTGAGGCAAAAGTCATCAAAAGATCATTAACCTCATCCTTTATTTTCTTTACTTAAATATTGCAGTGTATGCCTATGGAGATGGCCAAATTAATCACCTTTTAATCTAAATTCTAATCTGATATTTCAACAATTGAAGATGCTGGCATGATGTAGTGATAGGTCCTCCCAAATCAATGAATCATATTTACTCTTCACCAAACTTTTTTTTGAATGCATCAGTTAACTGTTTACTTTTAGCATTTACCCTAATAATAATGAAAGTACTGGCCTACCATATGGATTATGCGTTAACGTTAACCTTTGATTACCACGTTTAAGTATACCAAATTTCCTTGGTGAGGAGGATTAAAGTGATGAAGGTGATTTTGAAGATTTAGCCCTGAAGGATGGAGAGCTATAGTTGAACCTTGAAAATAATAAATCAAAAGGAATTGAGACACACTTGAATATAAAAAAGGGAAATGCTAATGCAAATGCATCTGAGGCAAAGTCATCAAAAGATCATTAGCCTACATCTTTATTTTCTTTACTTAAATATTTACACCGAAAGGTGTATACCTATTGGAGATGGGCACAATTAATCACCTTTTAATCTAAAATTCTAATCTGATGGCTAACAATTGAAGATGCTGGCATATTCTTAGTCGTCCTCCCAAATCAATGAATGTGATTTACTCTTCATAACTTCCTTGTATTTTTGAATGCATCAGTTAACCTGTTTACTTTTTAACATTTACCTAATAATATTAAGAAATTACTGTACCACCATATGATTGTCACGTTTAACTGATTAACCTTTGGAATTACCACATTTGAAATTAACTTTTAAATTTCCTTAGTTCTATGTGCGTTTCAGCTGTCCGGGAAGAAGCTTTGGCATCGCCTTTCGGCGTTCACCAGCCTCTTTGCGGCTGTGCTAGTTAAATACATCAAGGTATGCAAAGAATCAAGAACACAAACAATATACTGAAGGCGGGAGATTAAAGGACTGTTAATACATTTATTTCTGGAAAATGGTCGTTGAAGACTAACGGTCCTCTAGTATTTAAAATATTATATAATATGTAAATTTATATGTAGCTCAAGAGAGCTATGACAACAGCTCCCTAGCTCCCTGATCTGGCATTTCTCTTAGTAAGCCTGTTGGTGGTAGTTAAGATAGCCAATAGAGCAAGACAAAGCCAGGATAGTGAGATCAGAGCCACAGGGTTAGTACTAAGTAACAAGGACTGTGATGGTGTAATTACTCTTTCTTAATGAATTTATATGTTGTTATTTATAATTTCTGTCTATGTATATCATGTAATGTGAATCTTTATTTCTGCAACATAAGTCATACACTTGTTAACACATTGCATATTAAAAATAACCGAGGCAGAAGTACAAAGATGCAAAGAGAATTCTATAGATCCACGGTATCAGGAAATATCTAACAGCTATAAAATTTTAAATCAAAGGTCTTAAAGATCTTAACATTGCTTAAAAAATCATGGCACATAAAGGAGAAACTATTCTCACTGTAGTTCAAATGAGCCCCCATATAATATTTGCAAAATCTATTCATGCTAGTAAGCTACCCACAAGGTTAGTACTAAGTAACAAGGACTATGCTAGTGTAATAACTCTTTACTTGTGAATCGATATGCTGCTATTTATAATCTGTCTACATACGTAATGTAATGTGAATATTTATAGTGGAGGCATAAGTCATACACTTTTTAAGACATCGCATAGTCACATGAACCGAGGCAGGAGTACAAAATTGTGACAAGAATCCTGTAGGATCCATGGTACCAAGAACTATCTGATAAAAATACAAATTTTAAATCAAACTATCTTAAATATCTCAACATTTATTAAGCAATCATACTTCATAATGAGCCCCCCCTACACTATTTGTAATATATGTTCATTCTAGTACGAAGTAAAGTAGTAATGACTATTTAGTATTAATAAATTGATACATTCGTATTTACAAATCTGTTACACATGTAATGGGAATGTTTGTTGAGACATCATAAGTTAGATACTACTACAACATAGAAGCCCATATTCTGCTAGCCTACTTTCTATAATGGGTTAGAACGAGCCCCTTATCCCACTATCCTACTCGCGAAAACAAGACAACATTAAAATCCTCACAGCATGACCATTTATGCCCTTCATTACCTTCCTTTCTCGGAATTAATATGGTAGTAGAAGAATATCAACTCAATAATAGGACCTCATTCTACACAATCTCTATCAGTAGAGCAAGATAAATCTTCATGAGCCACTATTCACCATCAGAAACCAAGGTATCAATACTCTACACACAAGAGTAACAATACTCTAGAATCATAATGTTACATTACCATACAAGTACCCACACTGAGGAAGAAAATATGTTATAAATAGTTTTTCTATTATCTTATATTTACAATACCCTCCCAAGGGTATGGGCATACAGGGGCTAACACTAGACATACAAAGGATTATTGTCCCTTAACATTCCTTGTTAGTCACATTTGGGCTCTAGAGTTTATTTCAAGGTGTACTGCAACCCTTGGAGGGATATATGTGGTTTCTTAAGATTTCAAACTCATTTCCCATTCTTTCAATTCCTCACTAGGTAAGTACTTGTGGTGTATGAAGCTAATTAGGATCTAAAGGGAAAAATCATCCTATATATATATTTTGGTATTGATACATGTTAACACCTAGACTTACACTATGTGGAAATAAAGCATTAAATCCAAACTTTATGTAGCCTCCAGAGTATTGTTTTTCAATGGGATATAGGGAAGTTTGCTTCTAATTTGAGAGGCTATATGGACTTCTCATCTGCATCTTTGCATGGAATCTACATAGTGGATATTTTTCTACAGGAAATTAGGATACCACCTACAAAATCCAAGACATTAGATGCTTAAGCTCATTGTAGTAGTTTTGAACATATACATTTGTGCAAGGTTGTCCTTGAGGTTCTTTTAACAATAATTCCTCTCAGACGTGATGAAAGACGAAGGAATATGAGTACCTTGTTTTCATATATATCTGAGGACGATCTAGATTTAATATTGAAAATGGTATAATGTACAAGGGCCAAAGGGGTACATATGCAATATATTTTTGAATAAGAAGATAGATGAAGAGTTTACATGCAATGATGAAATAATCTTGGATAACTGTAAACATGAAAAATAAGAAAAAAATATTTCTAAGTGATTTTCAGTTGTTAATTGATACATGTATGTGTAGATATTGATTGACATATTGATTCATTAAAGAACCTAAGTCATGAGAAAAAATTTGTGGTGTATCCCATAGATTGATGGTATCACAATATGTTTGATAACCATAATGTTTCAAATCAAACTTGTCTCAAGCATTTCAACATTGCTTGAGCAATCATTGCAAATAAAGGAGTAACTATGCTCATGGTGGTAGTCTCACTGAAACCCACTACCCTATTTACAAAATCTATTATTCATCTAACATGAATAGTTGAAGTAGCTATTCTCGTTAGTCCGGCAGAGCCCCTTGCATGGTTTGTGACATGTACATACATTACCAAGAAAGTTATTCTTGGTCTAACATGAATGGATGAACAAGTAGAATCCCAAATTGGGTTAACTCCTGACTATGTCTCTCAGATATGAAATGCAAGCAACATTATACCCTGTGTTTCATAAGTGGGGTGTCGGTGAAGGTATAATTGCAGCAAGGGTTAAAGATTTTAAACTACCAATAAGGAAGTGCAACAGTAAGTGCAACTAGCATGGGGGTAGAAGAACCTATGCAACTACACATGCAACTATGACTAGACACCAAACCCTAGAGAATAATAGTGTTAGTACCAAATTAGTTTGTTTTTTAGCAACTTGTCTAAACCATCACTAATTTCAATATCGGGTACTTTTGCCTCACATAACATGATCAATACAATAACAAATGTGTTGATCTGTTAGACAAATGATTAAAATGTCAAAGCAGTCTCGGGCTCCTCTGGAGTTAGGACCCTTCTTAACAGTGAATAAAATCAAGAGCACATCCAAAAAACATTAAAAACATGACCGCAAAACAAGAAAACGAATGATGAAACAAGGATAATACAATACCATACGATTTCTCAACTAATTTTGCAAACTTAACTACTCATTGAAAAAACATAGTACCTATGACTTTGCAACATCAATAGCTTCAACATGTCCCTTAAGTTCTTCCATTTCCCTACAATCCTCTTCAACTTTTTTAATACGATTTATAGTTGCAAACAAAATATGTCCCACAAGAAGGATAATCACAAATATGCCGAGAGTTGTCCTGATGGATGAAAATGGAAGTTTTGGGTCACCTGAGAAGCTACAAAAGCCACAAATAACAGATCTTCAGAAAACCTTAAGACTTAGAAATTCCGCCTCATCAAAAGCAACAAGGACTTGACAACTCTACCTTGTCAAAAGCAACAATCTAGTAGTAAATTGAAATTTAACCAAATAGATCCCTTGTGCCAAATTCAATATTCAAAGAAGGATTCAAAAGCCAACCCATAAAAATAATTTAAGGGAATTCAATTGGAGGAAAATTCTGATGACTTCCTTACACAGATTGTGCACAGATCATACAAAGATTCATAAGAAATACCATCAGATATCATACAATAATGTTTGTTTGCAAGTACAAAAAGGTAGAATAATAATGACTCAAATGATATTCAAGGTGGGTATTGGTGTGGTATTGGTAAGCCACTATCACTATTATATCGTCTGGACC
>SNQJ01S0294597.1:0-10048 GCA_010110895.2 Picea sitchensis | reverse complement strand
ATGGCGATCGTTCTGCAACTTCCCTTGTGTCTGTATGAACTGAAGGGGTCGGTAGACTATGTTAGAAAGTGTCTGACTGTGATATGCCACTGGATGCCCATGTTGAGTAAGGACTGCCCCAATAGCATAGTTAGAGGCATCTGTCTCAATCTCAAATGGTTGTTGCAAGTTTGGTAATGTGAGAACTGGTGCAGAGTAGAGGCGATGCTTTAAGTCCTTGAACGCCTTCTATTGAGATTCAGACCAAAAGAATTTTTCTTTAGCTCCTCCATTGGTGACTTGACTCAAGGGACAAGTGATATGAGAGAATCCCAACACAAACCTGTAGTAGAAATTATCAAGACCTAAAAATATGCGGAGCTCTGTTAGGGTGGTTGGGGCTGGCCAATCCCAAATGACTTTGATCTTTGATGGATCCACATGCACCCCCCACTCATCAATAATGTATCCCAGATAATGAACCTGGGTCATGCCAAAAGTACATTTCTCCAAATTGGCACACAACTTGTGTTGTCACAGTGTTTGGAGGACCTGTCAGATCTAATGGAGGTGGTCTGGTCTTCCCAAGTTTGGCTGAAGATCATAATGTCATACAAGTAAACAAATACAAATGAGTTGGTGAATGGTCACAGGATGTCTTCCATTAGCCTCATGAAGTTTACAGGGGCATTCATCAACCTGAAAAGCATGACCAACCATTCGAAAAGGCCCTCCTTGGATTTGAAGGTAGTCTTCCATGCATCATAGGGTTCGATTGGTACCTGGTGATACCCAGACTTCTAGTCGATCTTGCTGAAATATTTCCCCCCCTTGAGTTGGTCCAGAAGGTCATCAATATGTGGGATTGGGTACCTATTTGAAACAATGATCTTGTTCAGTGCCTAATAATCAATGCAGAGTCTCCAAGTCCCATCCTTCTTCTACACCAACACGATCGAGCTCCCACAGAGTGATGAACTCATCTAGATGTGACCTTTCTGCAACAGCTCCTGAATCTGCCTCTTGATTTCTTCATTCTCCAAAACAGAGCACTGATAGATGGGTCCATTAGGCAGCGATGCACCTGGGGTCAGATCGATGGGGTGCTTGACCTGGCAGTGTAGAGGCACCCATGTGGGGGAGGTGAAGATGTCCTCGTACTCCTCCATAACCTTATCCATCTATTTTTTTCATGCAGCGGGACCCTGTCTGGAGGTCATGGCCACAGTCTTCCTCTTTCCCTGAGGGAGGATCATCAGGAAAACAAATTTCCTGGTTTTGGAAATGAGCTTACTGCATTGTTTTGCAGTAACCAAAGAGATGGTGGTAGGCAGTGCTGTCTCTGGTATCCTATACATCTTATTTCCCAAAGTGATAATAACAGCACGAGGCCTGGAATCATACACAGCATGTCTCTTCCACAAGTATGGTTAGCCTAATAATACATCAGAAACATCAAGAGGAGCAATGTCACATAATACCTCATCCGTGAAGAGCTTGATGCTATAGGGAAGGCGACATTATTGGCTGACACAGAGGTCCCATCCTTGGTGCAACCACCTGATGGTGTATGGTTATGGGTGTCCTGTGGTCAGCAAGCCCAGCCGCGTCATGACCTCTACTGAGATGAGGTTCTTCTGGCTCCCGTTATCGAAAATGAACTACAACGGGGAACCCTTTACCCACATCTTGTAATGGAATAGATGCTCTGTCTCCTCTGGATCTTTTGGTTCCTCCTTTTGGATCTTCGTGGTGGAAACAGTGGCATTAGGCTCTGCATCAATAATATGCTTCCCCCTGTCATTCCCCTTGTCGGGTTCTGATTCAGAGTCAAAACATGCATCCGATTCAGAAGCCTTCAACTCAGCTACCAGTAACTGCTTGGCCTGACACTCACTTGTGTTGTGAGTGGAGCTCTTATGGAACTCACACCGCTTGGTTATGTCCTTTTTTGGCTTCAAGGTGTTGTTCTTTGCTTGTGGCTTTGGCTGGTTGTCCTGGGCTGCCCTGCCTTGGCTTGGTCCTTTGTTCTACAGTTTGGGGGTACCTTTCCCTTGCTTATGATTCATAGACCCAAAGTATCGCTTCTTTTGTTTGAAATTCTGCTCAATCTTGGTAGCATATTGGTATGCCACACCAAGCGAGGAGATGTCGAGGAACTCCATTTCCTCCTGAATGTAGCTATGCAGACAACTGCGGTACTTTAACACTGAATGTTTCTCTGAATATTTGATACACAACTTTGTGTGTAGGGTATGAAACAGATTCATCATCTCATGCACATCTTGGTCCCTTTGCTGTCGTAGCGTAGTCCATTGTATGTATTTGTCTTCATAGCTCCCCACGGGATAATATCGTTCCTTGATGGTGTCTCAGAAAGAATTTAAAGTGGGTACAGCCAAGAACAGAGAGGGTTCTCCCTCACCCTGTTGCTCCGAGTAGGTTTCCCACCAGTCCTTGACATGGGGGTTGGCTTTGAGGAGTGCGAAAATAATCCTTTCTCGTTCGAAAAAGTCATGAACCGAGAAATATCCTTCTAACAGATTCAACCATCTATCTACAGCATCTGCATCTATTTGGCCCTCAAATATGGGAATGTCAAAGTTTACTTGTACCTTAAAAGGAGTGGCACCTCCAGAGTGGCTATTGGATGTCGATGCACTGCCAGTGGGAATCCGTTGAAGAATCTGGGCAAAGTTGTCCATCATTCCATTCCTTTGTTTCTCGAGGGCCTCCTCGAGCAACATTTTGATATGATCTCCTTCTCCCTCATATTTCTTTTCTTCCCCCATGGGCGGTCATCGGGGTTTGTGAGGCTGATCTTGCAAAGGTTCAACCATATTGAGCCCCAACTCCTTATACCCCGACCTCGTTGGGGACATGCAAAGAAGGATCAAGAATGAGCAGACCGTTCTGATACCACTAATCCAAATTTATGTAGGAACACAATGAAATATGTAAATACAAATAAATGCAGAGATGCAGTGGAAATAAAACTTCATTTCATTAATAACAAATGACTAAAATATGCTTATAGATAGAATGGAAATAAACTAGCTAGGGCATTGGTAGCTTATCTCTGAGAAGAGATGTGGCGGCTACTGGCATCTGAATTGTGCTACAATGAGGCTCGAAGGCCTATTATTATTGAGAAACAATGGAAAACCCTAAACATCCAAATACCTAACCTTAGAAGATGAAACGCCAAGACTATGGGCCCCATTTGGGTAAGTTGGTACATCAACTTATCGGGGACGTAACTTTGGCATACGATATTCGTTTGATGCATTCCATACCTCCTTAGAAATATCTATCCGAGGACTACAACTTTTGGGTGAGCAACATTTATATACGATCCATGTTGCTCCCTGGTTTCCCAAAAAACGTTGTTTAAGGCCTCAAAACGGCTCCGGAAGTTCAAGGCCTGAAAAACTGCTAAAAATAGTAAACTGTGTGGAAACTGAAAAACTGAAAGAATCAATGGTGGGGGTCCAAGTGGAATAGGTGGGTGGCCACCAATATTCACCTAGATCAATGGTCCTCCAGAATTGGCACCTTATCCTTAGATGCTTCCTCCATATGAGCTGCAAATATTTGGCGGTGTTTGTTGTAGCATTTCTTTAGCTGCATTGTTGAAATTTCTCTAATAGCAACTGCCCTGGGAATTCCTTGGACTGCTCTTCAATTTCCTTCCTCATCCAAGCAAGTGAATGCCTTGGTATGATAGTCTAAAATGACATGGTGTTGGTCCAACTAGTCCATACCATTTAGGCAATCATATGATCCTAAAGGCAAGATATTCAGATATTCCTGGGTACTTGGTCCATTCATGCCCACTAGACATGATTTAACTGACTCAACAACTTTCCTCTTAGCTCCTGTAGCCAGCTATACCAACCAATATTTATCATGCTTGCTTCTCGAAAAGCATAATCTTTCCACAAATTTAAGATCTATGTAACTATGACTAGCTCACGATTCTATTAAAATAGTAAAGGCATGGTTATTGATCATACCTTTAACTTCAATCATGTGTGATTAAAACTCAATTTTCTTATTGTCCAGGGCTGTAGAGATTATTGGTACTTTCCTGCCCATGCCCTCCACTATTTCATCTTGTTGAACATTGTGAAAATATCTTATCTTGTCCTTTTTGTGAGGACAATCTCTATACATACGATCTCCTTTACAACCCCAACATTCTATAGGTGTCTTCTTTGGCCTTTTCCCACCTACTTCAGCCATCCCGAGCTCTCTCAAAACTGGTTGTCCTTGAGGACT
This sequence comes from Picea sitchensis, assembly GCA_010110895.2. Classification (NCBI taxonomy): domain Eukaryota; kingdom Viridiplantae; phylum Streptophyta; class Pinopsida; order Pinales; family Pinaceae; genus Picea; species Picea sitchensis. Next base: position 5,788 of record SNQJ01S0294597.1, on the reverse strand, counting down.
GTTCCTGAAAAATGGTGGTTCGTTTCCCTTCTGCCTTTGCTCCCTCTTAAACTTCTTCTTGTATTCCCAAGCTTTTTGGAAAGTATTTTTTTATTTTTGTTGATCATATAAGCATTTTTATCCCCTTATAGTGTCTTCCATAGTTTTATGATCATCAGACTGGATCTTGTCATTGATGGAAGATGGAAGCCCACTCAAATATATTTGAATCTTAACTGTCTCATCCTTGATGAAGGGAACATACTTCAACAACTCCAATAATATTCTTGCATACTCATCTATGGACAGACTTCGCAGCTTGAGTTCAAAGAACTCTTTCGTTTTCTTGTCATAATACCTCTTAGTTAGGTACTTCCTTTCAAAATGTCTCTTGAATTCCCTCCATGTGACATTATTCTCTTTGATGTGTTGTACTTGCACAAGTTAATCCCACCATACGGATGCCTTCCCTTTGAGTTGATAGATGGAAATTATTCCTTCTGCATGAGAAGAATAATTATGCAATTGAAAATACTTTCTCATTCCCAACAACCATGTCTCTGCATATTCATCCTTCTTGTACTCCCCATCAAATGTAGGAGGTTCAATTTTGTTCATTTCCCCTCATAGCTCATATTCCCCAAACCTCTTATGCTTCCTAACAGGGAATGGACTTGAGTTGTTGTGTGCTCTCTTATTGGAATGCCTCGGGGAGTGATGGTGATGTTAGCTAATACTTCTTATTCTTTTGTGACTTCCTAACTTTCTTCAGCCACTCTTCTTATCCAATTTATTTTCTATTCTTTCCAGGATCTACATCAAATTCACATTGAATTATCCCTGTTACTCCTTGGCTTTCATGATCTTTTTGTTATCTTCTCGGTGAGTTTGTACATATTTTTGCAACTTTTTAATGATTTTCTTCATGTTCTCTTATTTATCTATCTCTTCTCCATGCCCATTGGAGTTCAATCCTTCAACTCCCAAATGGAAATCCATTCCTCTCACTTCATCCTCCAACCTATAAGCATCTTGTGCCTCCTCCATGCTCTGCACTATGCAACAACTTGGTTCAGCCCGTCAATTTTTAACTCTGCAAAAATGTGCAGTCAACCAGATTTCTGTCAAGTTATCAGTCTTTAATAATTTTCCGGAATAAACCAATCTGATTAAATAAATAAAAATATCAGTTTCCATTTTTTGCATGTCTTGGTCTATCAAGAAACCATCAGGCTTCAATCTCTAAGCCTAGTTCTGTTCTGCAACAAATTTTGGGCACTAGCCCCTTTTCTTCATCCCTTGGTTGGCATGTGACCATGACTGTGACCCATCACCTATGCTTTGGGAAATTATCCGGAACCCTGAAACTTTGAGCTCCGGGCTTCGGTGGATTTCAAAGCACATCAAAAAAAATCTCTTGGAGTGTCAGATTGGCGAACTTACGAAGTAGGGTGGATCAATAGTCCATGTCTCTCAGCATTCAATGGTTGATACTCGTTATAGAACTCTAGGCTTCAAGTTTTTGGGACTTCAGAGCTTTTAGGCTCTAGGACTTCGGATGATTCCACCTTTGCTCAACCAAAAACTCTGGAACCGTGAGTCTCTGTATACTTCTGCGTCACCCAGGTGACATCATCACGTCACTTTACTTCGGTGTAACGGAACTTCAAGGGTTTCTTCCTCCCATTCCATCATGAGCCATTTCTTCTAAAGTATCCAGGCTCCGAACTTCACAATCTGGTCCCACACCTCCACTGGGGCCCACGGTTTCCATTCTTGAACTAAAAGATACCGAAACGTCACATCAAACTTTATACTTTTCAAATTGTGAGGACATGGGTCGACGGTTTTGGAGTAACTCATTGATCATTCCGTAATTGTCCCCACACTGACACGTACCCCTTCTGGGAAAATGTGGTTTGAATTGTGGGACTGCCTTGTAGAATTATCTAACATGCATCTTCGATCTCTGCAATGCCACCTGACCATCGATATTGATAGATCATGATCAAAGTTAATGCGGGCCCGATCCAGCTAACTTCTTCAACAAGTTTAACTACCTTGTGTCACGTTCTAACTGCATTTATATATTATAAGGTTCTTAACTCAATAAAATGTGGCACACATCCCATGTGTCCACATCATCCTTAGTGATGTCAGCAGGCCACGTCACATCGGGACTTCGAGCTTCGGAAAATTTCACCTTTGCATACCTTGTTTCTCCTGAACGCCGAACTCCTGAACTTTCTTACCTTCCACTCTTGGCTTAACCCTATGGTTTTGATCCATCCTTGGTCAAATCCAATGGTAAACACTTCCCCCCCTGGATCTATGATGTAGATCCTCTTCGGGACTTTGGAACTTCAGCTTCAACCCTTTCTGCTCTATTACATCTAAACTTCGTTGAAGTTGTGAAGTCCGAAGTACTTAGGGGTTAATCTTCATCCACCTTTGTCCAGATCTAACGGTTTTGAAGGATCCTCCTTCTCCCGAACAGATCCCACAACCCAACTTCAAACCTTGCGGTTCCAAACCCATGGTTACTATAGTCTCTTTTCTCTACAATTTTTCTTGAACCGCTAACCACTAACATGGCCCCTCCAGACTTAGTGTCGAAACCTTGGATTTGATACCAATTTTTAACATCCCTTGGTCGACGACCCTGGTCGGGCAATGCTACCGAAACAACCTTTTATTTTCCTTTACTACTCTAATACCATTTTTGTGACATTTTCGGCCTTAAACAATAGGCCAGGCCATGCCACCGAGTAACTTTGCATAAATAATCACATATAAAACTTAACCGGAAGATAGAGATAACATATAGCATTCACACATATAAATATATATCTATCTAATGCAATTAAATAGACGTCAATACTCTACTCATACACCTGTTCATGGGAAAGCAACATTAACACCTACATGCATTACTCATTAATTATAATGAAAATACAAATACACAACATACAACGAACAAAGAATTGGTACTTATCTTTTAATAAGTTGCCACCAATTGCATGCAAACCTTCCACAAACCTCCCATCCTTAGACCACGCTTCTCATCATGCTTAGCAGTGGGTCACCCCTGAGCTGCAACTAAACTCCACCGGGCAAGGGAATTCTAGGCTTGGCAAGGAAAACAATGAAGTTGCACAGAACAATAGGAAGGATCTTTTATCCCAAGAGACACTTACGCCCACAACCCATAGACCCTCATTCCCCACATGCCTAATCCACCCCAGGAGGGTACACCTTCACTAATACAAGTCTATCGACTACTACACCTCCCTTACCTTGGGCTTCAACAACAGGTTGGACCGAAAGTCTCAGAGTATTCTAGATGTTATGGAACTTCGTCCAGGACAAATCACTTCCCAACAAACTCTCTCACCTGGGAGAGTTTCTCCAGGCCTGACAACCAGCTTCTTCAATTCATCTCTTAAGTCAAATGGACGTAGGTGATGTCAACAACAGAATTCAAGTAACATACAGCTGGATTCAACCATAGAAAATGGGTATGGACACAAAATATGACAGCAAACCAAGCTTATCCAAAATTGTGTTGGAAGCAACCACCAACCTCTACGACACAACATGACTCAGGAAAAATACAATTTCATCGGGATTCACAGGAAATACGCAAGACAACTCCAGTGTATGCAGGTTTCACTGGCACGTGCATTAGTGGGGATTATGTCTCTCTTCTCAGGTGTCTAACCTTGCAAGAGTGTTAATGCAATGGTGAAGTATCGTGACAGTCATGAGAATCATGAGACTGGTGAGTGAGCACCCCCCCAATGAGCTAACTTTCCCACTTAAAACTGCATGCGCCCAGGTTGACACATTCTCCTTGAAGTTGCATGAGCTCCACTTAACACTCATCCCCCTTTCCCCCGAGAACTTAGGACAACATGGTTATATCAAACCTTAGCTTCTAGGAAATAATAATATAATATTATTCCTTTAGAGGTAATCCCTCTAGCTTAGCCTCTATTCCTAGACACTTATCCCCTTCCCCACCTAGTGGAGCTTACTCCCCCATAACGATTTCTTTGTGGAGGGTCTACATGTAGCAGTGTAATTTTATTAATGATATGTGTATTTACATCTACAAAATCAGGATCATTGGCCTTAACATCTGGCTCACCAGCCTAATAAACACATAATTCTCTCATCTTATAACCACTCGGATCACCAGCCTATAAGAATAATTACAATTTAGCAGGGACTCAGACTTGGGGTGTTACACAACTGCTTGATTATCGATGTTTATGACAGGGCTTCTCATTTCAATCTTCCATACAAGTTGACTATTTTGTCTTTGTTCCTTTACAATGTTGTAGTTTAGTTGTCAATGAAAAGAACATTTTCCGTATTCCTCTTGACTTTGTTGTTGTTCGTAACGACTCTTGTGATTCGGATGACGATAAAGCACCTAAATATATTTTGAATCTTTTTTGTTGGATCACTCTTCAACTCTTAATACTATTGGTAATTCAACTAGATCGGTGTTTATTCCCTTCTCTGAGGTCTGGATTTTTTTAACTGGAAGCTTCTTGATTTCAATAGGTTCAATCATTATCTCTTTATCAACCAATGCTTCCTTGTTGATAAGTTTCTCTAACTTGTTCTGTAGTGACTTTTTATCACTCTTTAACTTCTTAATCTGTTTGAATAAGCTTTGATTATGAATCTTTAGGCATGATTTTTCTTCCTTATCTGATTTGTCAACTTTGTTCTTGTCTTCCTTCTCAGATTCTTCTTCTTTCAACATTCTAATTTATTCCAATAATATTTGATTAAGTTTCTTTAAATGCGATGTTTGTTTATCTTTTTCCAATAATTTCTTTCTGAGGTCCTGATTTTCTCATTCCAACTTTGAAACACATTGTTTTCTATCCTTTGACTTCATGATTTTTGTAAGTAGTTTCTGATTATGATTTCTTAGGCAAGAAATATCTTCGTATTTTTCAATGATGATCTTGTCACTTTCTTTATGTCAATCCTACAACTTTTGTATTTATTTATGGTTATCTTGAAGGATCACTTATGATACATCCTTCAGGTATTCTGATGATGGAGCTTTTGAAACTGACTTCATTGTAATGTCATGCAATGTGATTTTCTTATTCTTATAAGAAAATGTCAAAACACTTATCTTTGTGTTGAATATAAAAGTACCCAATGTATCCACCCAAGTTGACCCTAGAATTATATCAACACTGTCTTGATATATTTATATGACATTGAATTGAGCTATGAATTTGTAATCACTAATAGATAGTTGTAGGTTTTTAATGACATATTTCCCATCGGAATGACACATGTCATTTTCAATTATATTTGGTTCTAAGACCATTAATTGGTTTGCAAAGGCAACATCAATGTAATTTTTCCCAACGGTTGGGCAAATAATGATGTTGATATTTTTTCCTTGAATAATCCCATTAACTTTTAATAAGGGATTTGCATATTTTTTATAAGTATGAGGGAATCTTCCTTGTTTTTCACCACGAAACTCCATTTATATAATTATATGTTTGAACCTTGAAATGTAATTATTGTACCTCTTTTTTCACCTAAATGAGCAAAACAGAGGTGCTTACAAGCTTAGTTGGGTTAGCTAACAAAGACAACAGTAAAGGAAAGAGTTAGAAGAATAAACATAAAAGACTAAGCTAAGAATTGTTAGGATATTTAGACACTTAGGAGTTAGTTAAGATCTACTTGGTCTAATATGTCGTTAGGTAAAAGTGTGTTTCTTTAGTATGCATTAGTATGCATTTGTAGTTAGGAAATCCGACGG
>SNQJ01S0294596.1:0-10611 GCA_010110895.2 Picea sitchensis | reverse complement strand
TGCAGTGGGAGTTTTGAGCAGGTATATGTCAAAACCTGGGAAGGAGCATTGGACAACAGCAAAGAGGGTCTTCAGGTATCTTCGTGGCACCACCAGTTATGGATTGTGCTACCAAGGAAGGTTGGGATTAGACAGAGTGGTGGACATACATGGCTTTGTTGATGCAAACTGGGTTGGGGATTTGGATCGCAGAAGATCTACAAGTGGGTATGTATTTAACCTATTTGGAGGAGAAATCAGTTGCATGAGCAAAAGACAAGCTGTATTGGCACTCTCAACTACAGAAGCTGAATACATGGCAGCCATGCATGCAATCAAGGAAGCAGTATGGTTACAAAGATTGTGTTTAGGTATTGGGTTGGTACAACAAGCAACGAGATTAGACTGTGACAGTCAGAGTGCAATATTCCTGGAAAAGAACCCAGCTTATCATTCGAAGACAAATCATATTGATGTTCAGTATCACTTTGTGAGAGACATGGTTGAGAAAAAGAAGGTGTTGCTGGAAAAGGTTGACACTTTGAAGACTGTTGCAGATTCATTGACAAAGTCTGTAAGCACAGAAAAGTTCTCTTGGTGTAGAGTAACAATGGGCATTGCTGCCCTGGATTGTTGACTATATAATCCCCTGGACCTCTGGATGCAAAGAAAACAACAAGTGGGATAATGTTGGGTATGTGTTATATTCTTTACATATGTGTGTGTGTGGGTGCGTCCGATACGACAACTGCGTCTGACGATCCCTTCACCTAGAGCTTTGTCGTTGCACCAGGCGCTTCCTAGGGGGGGGCAGGTATGCCCCCCCCTAGTTATGCACAGTGTTCGGCACTGGGCGGTAGCCCGGGGCCGACGGGGTTCGGGGAAGCGCCCTGAGGTTACGCGCAGCGTTCGGGGCAACGCCCCAAAATTTGTTTTGGGCAGTTTTTGCTATTTTTAGCGGATTTTGCTAGTTTTAGCTGATTTGTAAATTAATCCCAGATTAAGGGATTAGGGTTTTGGTATTTACGGAATACCTAAAAACATTTTATATATTTTATGGCGAATGGTGAAATTCGAGATAATGAAAATAAGAAAGGTTTTCCCGGTTGAGGGTTTCCGGTAAAAATCTCTGTGTATTTTGTGTATGAGCCATTGATTAATTTCTGTATTGCTTAAGAATATATATGCATTTCTTTACTTCGCAGGTTTAAAACTTAAAAAAAAGAACTATGATACATTATAATAAAAATAGCAAGCATCGATAAAATCACACCAGTGTCGTTGAACATTATGCACTAGTGCACATCACTTTCATCAAGTGCACCATGGTAGTGTAAATAAATAAAAATTCCAAACCATTTTCATTGTTACACTTCATCTTGTGCTTTTATAGTCTCAAGAAAAGACCGATGCTCACCCTCCTTCCAAAGACGCCTTTTTTCGGTGCTCTACAATGACCTGTATAACTCCATTGGTAGATTCCATACCTTTCCAAATTTTGGAAATTACCATGAGTTTTCATTTCCTCTCAATAGTGAAACCATGCCTCGTTGAAACATAAGCGACCAGGTAAATTGTTTATTAACTTCCTATTTTCATTTTCATCCAATTAAAATTTGAATTTATCTTGAAATTTGGAATTTTTTTCAAATATTTCCAATTTCACGCGATGTGCCTGAATGCTTTGGATTTCCATGAAGTGGTGCATCTTGTGTTAAATTCATGGTAAGCACCATGTGCAATGTGTCTAATATAAACGTATGCACTAGTGTTGTTCAAGGAAGAGCACTATTATAAATTTTAAAAACAAAGCAATGTCTGTTTGAATGCCCTGCAACCAATGCATAATTTGTTTCTTCCTGCACTGGTACATTCCACTTAATTAAATGTACCACTAATTTTACGATATATAAAATTCAATTTAGCAATGCAACCATTTTAACCAAATGCACTGGTGATGTTTACAAAATTGCATCAGGACATATATTGACCGACTTGGCATAGTGAGCCGTCTCATTGGATGCCCGTTGTTGGGTGCTCTATGATTTACAATGCACCACTGAAAAAAAAATCAATGCTCCAATATCACGGTAGCACCATTGCACTAATAGTAACACATGAAATCACCTTAGTTGCATTAAATTAATTTAACCTAGCGGTGCTCATAAGTCCAACAAACACACCGGTGTTGTAAAGAGCACGACACCAGGTCAAATTTTTCATAATCGCTCAATACAATCAATCTTATTCGATGCACTGCTAAAATATGTGTCAATGCGACAATAAGTTTGGAGCACTGGTGTGTAAACGCTAACAGTATGCACCACAATAGGTTTTGAAAAATAAACATAGCGGTGCATCTTCTGTAAGGCCTCGTTTCCAGTGCATTTAGTAAGACAATACATCGCTAAACAACATGTCAATGCTCTGGTAAAAATGGTGCACCAATGATTTCAATTTAACAAAGTGCACCAGTAATTTTGCACGCTAGAAATATTAGCATAACGAGGTGTATTTGTTAATGAAATGAACCGATGCAGTTAAAATAACTGCACCGGGAAAATATTGTATGATTTTGTGTGTCGGGGCATTTCATTGGATGCCATGTTACCGATTCTCTATACAACCCAACGTACTGAAAAACATAATATCGGTGTTACAGTAACACAGTAACACTAGTGCATTCATATTAACACATCGCACTACTTAAGTCGCAATAAAACAATTTAACCTAGTGGTGCCTTTAGCTACAACAAACACATTGATTTTGTAAAGAGCATGGCTCTAGGATGATTATTTCACAATTTAATGGTGTGGTGTGTCTTATGAGATGCACCACAAAAAATGTGGTGGTGCGACAAAAAATGTGGTGCACCAGTGTGTGTTAGTAACAACACAACATGGTGGTGTTGTTCATCTGATATAGAGCATGTTTTAGGTGCACTGGTTACGTTTTTAGATTTTTTTGTAAAAAAAAATTATTTTATATTTTTTTAAATACAAGTTATTTATATATATGTGTGTGTTTTATAATTTCAATTTATTTTATCTATATATACATGCCTAATAATATTTTTATGTGAATCAAAGATGACGATGATTTGAGAAGGAGCAAAATCGACAACAATAGGTCGAGACACACACATTTGTATGTGAGTGGGAGGCTAGGGAGAGGGAGAGGGAGTTGTTCCCTCACCCTATTTCATATCAAAAATTCCCTTTTGATGGATGTTGACCTCCTCAAGTTCTATCATGAGGGTACGTCCCTCAGGGGGAACTCATCATTGTTACAACAATTGATCCATTGTAGGGATCATGGGCGATAGGGGTTTAGGGCCAATCTCGATCTATAGTATCATCCCATGGAAGAGGATGTTTATTTCATCACTAGGTTTTCTAGGATGGGGGGGCATTTTCCCCAATTCCCTGAGTTACCACATGGTGTTTCAAGAGAGACCTAGTTGGCATATGTGTAGAGATATGTCCATCTAGATATTCATTCCTCTTCATAGTTCCAAGTTCCTGGTGGTCAACTAAAGATACGTCCATTTGGTAGAGAGGAGATTAGGTGTTTGTTTCTTGTTATCTCGACATTGTCATGCATTACCTCTGATGGGCATGCAATTAGTTTCTCTTTATTGTATTATGTATATAGTTGAGTGAAGAGGCCCTGATTGATTAGGTGGTAGGATATTTGTTTGTGACAATTATGTTTTGCATTAGATCATTATTGTGTTAGTTTAAATGGGATGAGATTATTCCCATTCATGTCATAGTTATTTACACTATTTTTTGAGAGGGTTCATGCCATTCAACCAATAGTACCCCACTTTCCTGCTAGGCCTATGCTTGATGTGTGTATGTGCATGTGGGGGCGACTGTTTCCCAACAAGGTCCAGCTCGAGTTTCCCATTACTCCGGTTTGTAAAGATCTTTGTGATTTATTGGTTAGGGAGGAAATTGTGTCCTTGATATTTTACAGTAAAAGTATGCGGGTATGGATTGGAAAGGATGTCCAAACATCCTATTTAAAATATTCGAGCCACCAAATGATAAAGGTAATATTATCATTATGTTTTGATAAGTCTAGTTGCATATTTTTATGTCTTGTTTAATGCACATGTAATTTATTGTAACATTTTGTTTCAAATATCTTATTATTATTATCTATTGTTTTGCAAATATTGGAAGATATGTTGGGGATGAGCCTCCCCAGTGGGATGGGGAGATGGAGGAGGTAGAGGAAAAACCTATAGTACAAAGACCACACATGCCACATAGGTCGGATCAGAGAGTTCAGATAGAGGTGGTGGATCACCTATACAGTTTCATTTGTCACAAAGTGGTACCGACACCACTTAAAGACATATGATGGGTACATGATCTCTCTACAATATAGAGGAGTCTTTCTCTTGAAATGACATTGTTGATGCATCATATTTTTGTTGTTTTCAACCTCATCGAGAGGTTGAAGGGTCCTAATCATGATCCTACTCCATCTGACTCATTAACAAATCCATCCACATCCTATACTCCACCACATCCTCCTCCTCCTCCTCCTCCTCCTACTTCTCCTCCACATGTGTTTATTGCACCATGCATTGATCCTCCTTCTCCCCATCCACATGTTTCTAAACTTACATCCACATCTGATCCTCCTCCTCTTCATTCCCCTATACATGTGTCTTCTCCATCCACACCCGATCCTTCTCCTCCTCCCGCACTTGTGTCACCATCCATCGATCCTTGCCCTTCTCCTTTGAATGTGTCATCATCCACTGATTATCCACCTCCTCCTCATCTTCTACATGTGTCACAATATTTTGATGCTTTGGAAAATGTTGGTCCTAAAGTCTGCACCTCACTGCTAAAGGGCAAAGCTAGGCCACCTCAAGTTTTGGGATAATTATTCTCTTGATAATTTGATTCTTTGGGTCAGTTAGAGGATTGGTTTTACTAAGACATGAGCATGGTTTTGTTGGAAAAATGATAAGGATGAGGTTACTCCTTGGCTGGTGGCACACTAATGATAGATAAGTGAAATAATAGAAAAACAAAGGAAAACAACAAATTACTGAATGAATAATCTGCTGCAAGAAGTTCAATACTTATAATATCATTTCAAGACATTAAACATGTATCAAGAACATAATTGATCCCACAGGAATAAAAAAAAATCTTCACCAAGCATTAATTTTTTTCACATGTTACATATTAATAAAGACGATTTATATAATAGCTGAAGGAAATGAAATGTACTTGGCACAAAAAAAAATTTGCATTCTAGATAAGATAAAAACAAATGAAGATTTGAATGAAACACTATCATCAAGAGTATATTAACCAGGTAGAGAGCTTTAATCCATGCATATAACGGGTCCAACTAGTCTGATGTATTTCTATCCTTTCCCCAAAAATCGAACCCTCAAAACATACATAAACTGCATATTTATCAGAGTTGCAGAGGCTCTCGTCCATATGGGACTGTGACTTAACTCTAAATTAACAATTGCAGAATGAATAATTAACTTGACTAAAACACTGTTGGAGTACATCAATGTATACTTCACACTTGAATTAATAAAAAAGGGTGTTTCTTATCAGACATAGAAGACCACTTATTATGCTTTAAACTAAACAAAGTCTTGAATTGAATAATTGAAAACTAACACTAGAAATGAAAATGGATTGATGCAAGCGTTGGAATGAACTGAGACTATGACAGAAATTGATTCAGAGTGACATAGTTGAGCTCTGCATTGATCATGGCATGCACATGCACTATTGGAGGCCACTGATGACAACTAGATGTGCAGCGTGAAAATATCCTGTAGTGACATGGTGACCTGCCGTCATATAAGCACATGATTGCAGAAGTTGTCGAGGGTGGTTTGGATCCACACTGCTCTGACTCCCGCAATCCACCACCAACTTCCACGTAACTCATAATCTATACCATGGTTTCAATTGTGGGACCGCTCTAGAAAATTAATGTTCGAGCATTTTACATCCCCGCAATGAAGTGTGGTCGTCGATTGTGTTGCAATCTATGATCTGGGTGAACCTGCTACTTTAGTGCCCTTGCTAAAGTTCTATATGTCTTCCATATTAGAACTCCCTTATCTGATTTAGCGATGGTACAAATTTCTTAGAGCTCGGGAGATTTTGAACACGAAGCATGAATATCTCCCGAAGTGACATGGAAGTCTCTTGTCACTTCGGGACTTCAGAGTTCGGTAGCTTTTATATGAAAAGTTTTCATAACTCTCGTAGTAGTACAGGCCCAAAGTGACGTGGCGGCCTGAAATGACTGCCATGTGTCCTGATGTATGAGTGCCATGTGTCTCAGGAAAATGACTGCCATGTGTCTCTAGGACTTTGGGTTTTGGTAGTNCTCAATTTCTCCGAATGGTCGAATAACAAAATTATTTCAAAGATCTATGGTCCTCATTTATTTGAGATCAATGGTCCACAATTACTTTGGGACTTCGGGCCTTCGGGTGATATTCCTTTCTTACCTAATGCAAATACCAATGATTCTTGTTGATTTGAGATCGACGGTCCACAATTACTTCAGGAGTTCAGGCTTCGGGCCTTTTCAATGCATAGTTCTCACAATCCTCTAGAGTGTCGTCTCTCCGAAGTGAGAGATATACCTCCACGTGTCCTCTTGTTTTGGAAGACCAAGATTTACTTCAGACCTTTAGGCAATTATTTCTCTAGTGCTTCTCTCCGCAAACCTTTCGGAGTGCTAAGTCTCCGAAGTGAGAGATCTTCCTCCATGTGTCCCTTTGTTTTGGACGACCGAGATTCACTTCGGGAGTTCGGGCTTCAGGAGTTTTCTTCTTATTTCTCGCGTAATTCCTCAAAGTGTCATATTTTTGAAGTGTTATATCTTCCTGCACATGGCCTCTTGATTTGGATGGTCGATATTTACGATTCTGAGCAACTGCGGGCTCACAACTTGCACAAACTTTAATTTCCTTTCCAATCCCCACAATGTGAAGATGCTTTTTCGTAGCGGGATCGATATGCATTGTTGATCTAGAAAGATCAATGATCCTGAGTGATTGTGGGATCACAACTTGTAGAAACTTTAATTTGCTTCCTGATCCCCGCAATGCCTCCCCACCGTCGATCTCTCTCCAATGAGATCGGATGTTCATGACTCAATCTTTGCATGATCTGATGGCTGAAAATTGAACCCTTTTTTTTTCTTGTATTTCAAGCCCAAAATGGACTTCTATGAATGACACATTTTTTCTCATGGTTTCTTACTGTGCATATAAAGAAATTGGTAGATCGAGATGTCTCCTGTGCATAGGAAAGGCTTGGTGGGCCTGTTGCATGCTCAATTAGTGGCAAACATGATGACAAGTATTTCAATCTCAAACCAGACATGCAATTATCTTTCAAGGAAAACATAAATAATTCGACGCAAAGAATTAGTCAAGCAATCCAATAAAGAAAAATAGGTCATTGAACATATGGGAAATCGACTTTATCAACCAGAAGAGGAAACAATTGATGAAGGCATAGGGAAATGAGAGAGGAGAGGAAGGGGTGCAGACCTAGGTTACAACATTGGCTCCAGCCAGGGATAACACTTCCCTGTGAGGTGCTAAGAACAACATATAAGTGCCTTTGAATTTAATATATTTCCCCCCACCTCCCTTTTCTTACCTCTATTTTGTCTGCAACCATGCATCTCTGAAAATTAATGTTGAAGCTAACCCCAATGCCTTTGTTGGGCTATGGAGTCTTTATTGAAATGTGAAACTATAACTAAACCCCAGTGCCTTTGTAGGGCTATGTACTCTCTTATTCAAACAAGCTAATGGAAACCAACATACTGAAAAACAATCTGCAAACTAAAAATTAAAAATTAAATGCTCGAACTATGAGCTTATTCTCCTACTACCTACTCTATTCAGTTGAAAACCAACTCAATCATGTGTAATCCCATTTCCAATGAAACTAAGAAAACATTTGAATGAGAACCATAACTCTATGCATGTCACTGTTTAAAATAATCCAAATAGGGTATAACAAATGAGACAAAAAGTTTGCATGAATCTGGCACTTATGGTTACAAATGATGATCATGCTAAAAATTAAAACCTTTGGGATTTTGGAAAAATAGGAATCCATCCAACTTGTTATTGGATCTTGAAACTCATGGAAAACCTCCAATTGGTTGAGAAGACAAAGTTGTTGTTGTATGAGAACTGCATTATTGATGAGATTATTCTCTTCATACTACTCATCTGGTTGTTCGAACCAAGAGATTAAATCTTCTACATGACTAGATTTTTCTTGTCCTTGTTCTAGAAGGTCATTTTCAGACTTATAGATTTCTTGTTGCTCAACGATTTATGGGGAATGCAGATCCATACCTACTATAAAAGTAGGTTTGAAATGTGGATTTGGTAGCTCCTCTTCATAACTAGTAAATGGAGTTTGTTCGACTTCAAATGTATCACAAACAAGTGATAAATATTCATGAAAAAATTGAGCAACAAATTGATCATAATCATGACTATCATTAGCTTCATCTCATACACAAAGCTGAAAAGAATTCTGCTGGAAATCCAAACTAAAAATGTATTTAACATCAACATTTATTGCCTTCTCATTATCATTTTTAGTTTTAAAAGAATGTTGAAAGTCATCATGTTGTATAACAAAATTGGAAGAAGATACAACTGATAATGAATGTTCTTTCTCTTCCTCAACATTATCGTTCCCTTCATCTATACTGCAATAATAACTACTAATTAACTGTCGAATATGAGTTTCAAATTCTTCATGACGGTTTTCAAAAAGTAAATCAACTGGAAAAAGCCTTTTACAATGATCAATAAATGTTGCATGCCACTGTTTGAGGGAAGATATGCTAGCATGAGGCAAGGATCGGTACCATTCACGAGCATCTCATTCTAATGAGTACATGAACATCTTCATTAAAACATCCTCACGATGTATTCCCTACTTGTTAGCATCGGAAGTCACTCCTGGATTGCTTGCAGGAGGTGAGCCCGACACCCATCAGTTTTATGTCATGATAGTTTTAATGGGATGATCAAATGGAGGTAAAGACTCGAGGAGATATCATTCTAACTCAGGGACTGGGTCTAGCATGTATGGGACAAAGGAGGTCTTGATCTAACTTCATCCAGTGGGTTGATTAAAAGATGATCAGGTGGAAGACTTGATAAGAAAGGTGAACAAACGACTTCGGGCAACAGGCTTTCAGTGGTTTGCAGAAGAAAAACTCTGAATGCAAGATCCACTTGGTTCAGGGTCTCAAGAAACTGAAAAGGGGACTTGACTGGATCCTCCAATTCCAAGTCACTCAGTGTCGGGAAAATCACAGGAACTGATTAGAAACAATGTAACTGCTATAGTGACCCAACCTACATCATCCTATAATAGTTACAACCTGATTGGATCCTCCAATTCTGGGCTGTTCTAACACAGTGTAAATAGAGACGCGAGAGAAACTGGCATTCATAAGACAAGAATTCTCAAAAGTTCATACATAACCAGAGTATCAATGCTTCATTAAAACTTTACAACCGGGAGCTCTGCTCAACCATCGATCCTTACAAAGATGGTGAAAATGCCTACATATACTCAAAACAACAACAATAACAAAATTGAGACGCTACATTAAACACATTGCGTCTGCATGGCTTCTGACAATCTGCAGTTGCTACCTCTGAATGATCGTGCAACTTATGGCAGACGCAATCGAACTCCTGACGGTTCCGTGGGCAAATCGACGTGCCTTCAATTCATTGCCGGACTTTCCCATTATGGTAGAGGCAATGATCCAGGTGGATATCGGGGGCCACATACCTTTTCCAAATGGCTCAAAACAGTTTTCTGGCCATTTTGGCAATTTACTATTTTTAGCAGGTTTTCACTTCCGGGGCCATTTTGAGGGCCTAAATGAAGGTTTTTCAATATCGAGGTTCTCAATGATAGCCAAAGGCATGATTGATCCCCCAAAATTAATCTCCTCGACGATACCTTTCCAACGAGCTATCACAGGCCTAAAACGGAGATCGTATGCAAACGTTACGACCCCGGGAAGTTGATGCACCAACTTACCCAAACGGGGCCCACATGACTTTTGGCGCTTCATCTCCTAGGGTTAGGTTTTTGGATGTCTAGGACTTTTGGCATTCCTGATTATTTTAAAAAGGCCTCCAGAGCCTCATTGCAACCATCTTCTTCTTGCGAATGCGAGTAGCCGTCACATCTCTTCTCAGAGATAAGCTGCCACCATTCTAGCGACTCTTTCACTCTGTATTTTTACAGTCTCTGTACATTTATTTGATTAATAGAAATCGTGTATTACTGTATATCTGTGTTTATGGTTGCATATCTGATACATTTCTGTTATATTATTGAATATCTTCAATATCTCTGTGCATTTCTTTATTATATCTCCGCTCTCATTTTGTGTCGAAAATAATCCGGATCAGTGGTATCAGAGCAGGCTGCTCTTGATCGTTTTTCAGTGCATGTCCCCGACGAGGTCCGAGTATAGAAAGTTGGGTCTCGAGCTTATCTCTCTGGAAGACAATCGCTCTCACACACCCAAGAAACCCTCAATGGAGGAAG
>SNQJ01S0294594.1:0-10768 GCA_010110895.2 Picea sitchensis | reverse complement strand
AAAATCCAACTTATGAGAGTTTGTTATATAAACCTCCTCGCCTTCCAAGCTTGGATTTTCCATTTATGATATTTGATCTTATAAATTCATGCAACCATATTCAACAGACATACAATCCTCTTGGTGTTCTGCAGATGATAATTTCATCGGTTACAAGTGAGAAAATACCCATCAGGATTTCAGGGTATTAAGTTTATCACTTCTAGATTTCGAGGGAGTTGTTCAGGGATACCTGGAAGACAGTTAAGAAATCAAAGGGACAGTTCCAGATTATGTGGTAGTCAAACACAAATTTAGTGGACAATAGTCATACATCGAGCATCCAACATTTCAACACCTATTCTCTCAAGTGTCAAGCCTTTTTAATCTATCTTTCTTTATCTATTTTTAAAATATTTCTTCGTATAAATTTGTAATTGTTTTTATCTGAGAGGATTGGATTATAGACATATATATATATATCATGAGATTGTAACCATGAGGGGGAAGAGACCCGAGGGGTTAAGGCCTGAGAAGAATTTGATTAATCATCCTGTGTATGATCATTGTAAGCCTATGGGCAGTTTTATTAAGCATTCATTTCTGACATTGAACATCCTTGTGAGTTGTGTTATCACATTGTGATTTATTCGTTTTCCATTCTTTTTTTCCCTATTTCTTGAAGGAGTTACAGCCATTGAGAATCAATGATTGTCCATAAACAATAGATTCTTGAGCAGCAAGATTTGTTTTGATCTTCCTGTTGTTTGTGTGCATTGTTCAAGTACCTGTCAAATCCATTTTGCAGAGAGAATCTATGTTTGGTGGATGTTCTACTATTTGTCGCATTCTCCATTCTTCTAACCATCATCATATAAGTAGTTTGTCTGATATGTAGTTTACTGGCCTTCAATCTAACATAGTGTTTACTTGACTCCATGCCCAATGGTGATTCACTGGTCTGCATTTTAGCTTATTCCTTTATTATTTCTCTTTCACTTTACCTGATCCAACTTCTTTCAAAACCCAAACACATCCTTATTTATAAAATCATAGCAATAACTAAAGATGTGCTAGGCTTGACCCTATAACAGTCTAGGGGCAACGTCTAGCACTAACAATTCCTTTCTCTTAAATTAGAATTTCTTGTTCCTTTCACTTAAATTAGCATTTTCTATTCCTTTCGCTTAAATTAGTAATTGTTGTTTCTTTCGGTTAGATTACAATCACTGTTCCTTTTCATGGATATAATTCACTACTTCTTTTCAAAAGGTTAAATGATCACCAATAGATCAGTTTATCAAGATTTTCATGAATTCAATTACTGTCTCTTAATTAGATCAATTCAGCAATTCAATTAATGTCTTTAAATTCACAGCATGTTGTAGATCAGATTTCAATTCTGTTAAGATCTTAGTTTCAGAGTTTTAAGGAATGTGTGAGGAACTTGATTGTTGATAAACTCAAATTTACTTTAACTACATGATTTTATCCTCTACAACTATCTTCATAGACTTTGCTAACATTCTTGAGATAAAAATATGAATCCTCAGGTTGATAAATTAATGTTAACTAAGGTTGTTTTTAGGACATCTTTAGAGCCCAACAGTACCACCGCTCCATATATTTGCAAGTTGCAAGTGCCATGAGGGTGTCCTCCTGGAGCTTGACTATCCTTGTTGTGAATAGGTGTCGTTTGTTTGTGAACTTGTTGTAGGCCTCCTTGAATTCATTCCTTAGGTAGACCGTGGCCTATGTGGTTTCCTGGTAATACTTCGCCAAGTGGCGCAAATGTTCCAATTTATTTAAAGGGGTGGTCAACTCCTGTTCATCTCTTTTAGCTATGTGTAGGGTGGCATCTATAATTTCCATCCCTGTGTCGATGAGTTCGGACGTCTTAACATGTTCTGTGTTGATGAGATGTTCCTCGGTAGTGATGAGGATGGAGTGATTTAAAGTGATCCTCCTCTTCTTGGTGGTTCTCTGAAAGATAGTTTTCTTCTCCGATCATAAGCTATGGCATGTATGTCGGCTACTTCGTCCACGGGCTCAGGAATCGGTCAATCCCTCCATGTGAGTGTGTTTACCATAATTTCACTGGTGTATACTTGTTCAAGGTTGGGTTCTTGAACTTCCTCATTGTGCTCCGAAGGTCTGGATTATGTTTGTCGCTCATTAGGGGTTTGAGTACCGAGTGAAATAGAGGCACCAGGGATATACTCAATACTTCCTTGTTCATTGATCATTGAAGCATTGATTTCCTATTACGGGGATTCCTCCTTTGGGTTGTCCAACCCTGACTCATCCTTCAGACTATCTGTTTAGGTATCTTAGTGTCTAGTACACTCTCAACTTCCTGTTATTTCTGTGGGACCTCCTGGGTTTGGATCTTGGGAAGAGGAGAAGATGTCTTCTCAGGTCCCTTTTCTTCTTCGATATGCATAGAGGTCCCAAGAGATACCTCTGGGTTCTCATCATCATCATAGATTTTTATTAACTCATGGAGGGGGTCTGGTGCACTTGTTTCCACAGATACCCCGACTATCTTCGGCTGATTTGAAACACCTGTCGATGATCCGATCGGTGGTGTTGTGAATTCAAGGTCATCTAGGTTGGCGATTTCATCGATGTCTATCAGTTCAGGGTCGCTTGGGCCTATCTATATTTCATCCAGGTCATTGGCAGGGAGCACCGAAATCCTAATGAGGTCCAGATTATCTCGCATTTGATCCATTATCCGTTGGGCATGTTCATACATGAGTAACCCTCTCTCTCGTGCGTCCTGAGCCTCATGGAAATTTATTTCTTGTATCAGGGCTACGAGGGTGATATATGTTATTTCACCCGCTACCATTTCCTCTCTGGATATGAGGGATCCTTGAGTCAATTTTTCTATGATTGTCACCTGTTCATCCAGGCCCATGGATTTGAACTTTTTCATTCTGGGGTCGGCTATCCTTACTGCCACTTCCTCTCAGTATTGGGCATTTTCAGTGAAAACCTCATTTTCAAATTTGTCATGAGCGTAAGGTCGGCATGACAACACTTGCAATGCGTGCTTCGAGACTAAACCCCTTGGGTCATTTTTGTGGAAACATTCGGTCTGGAATCGAAACTCCAATTGGCTCAGTCCTTCTTGCTTGGCTTGAGCAGTGTCTTTTACTAGGTAGAAACCTATATGGAATCCATAAGGTATAAATGTTTGTTTCTTGTCTTTTAACAAGGAAGCATTGTGACCTTGTAGGATAGTTTAGTAGCATATCTCTCCTACCACTAGTCGATCATGAAAATGCACGAGTAAAAGGTGTGGTGCCCTGGTGGCCCCAAAAACCCTGATATAGGTATCGCACTCATCCAGATACCTATGACCAACCTTTGATATCATCTTTTTGGCCGCAACCGATACTCTTGGACACTCTTTCTTAAAAAGAATGAAATGAATGTGGGTGATGAATTCATTGCATATGAGGGAGTAGGATTTTGTGTACCTATTCTCCAACAATACACTAAAATATACATGGACCGAGAGTTTTGAGATGTGCCAACTCAAGTTCAATACGGAAAAAACATTTCTGGTGCAGATGATGTCCAATAAATAAGAAGTCATGTAGAAGGATGGAGTCTCTCCTTCTTTTGGCGTCTGAGCCTATTGTATGTAAATGCTCAGATTCTTGGAAATGATGGCACCCCAGTTAAAACCTCTCCCATAAATGGCTATAGTATAAGCTAGAGGCATCCAAGCCTTTGAAAACCTAGAGCAATCTTTCTCCCCATACAAATGGAAGATGAGAGCCATTAGATAGATATACAACTCCCTTAAATTTGTCATTTGGTACCAGCCGGAGGTCTGATTGGTGTACTTTTTATCCTCTCACCACCATGAAGCCATCACCCGGACAGTGTCGTGGTGTGCATAAAAGTTTATGATGAAATCGGTGTTCAGTCACTCTTCCGAGTCTCTAATCTTGTAATAATTATGCACTTCTACCTTAAGGAACACCCCAACACACTCGTCGTTGTTGTCATTGACCAGGAACTTCCATGTGTCTATGTGGATGATGATCCATTGCAGTAGTTCTATACAGGGGAACATTGGGGTCTTTCTCACTACCATGTGCAGGTATGATATTCTGATATTTGGAAAAAATTCATCGTCAAAATTTATTGTGTCGGGGTCGTTGTGCGGGGTATATTCTAGGAATTCTTCCTGGTTGATCTTCTTGAAGAGATATCCCCAATGTGGGAGTGTCGCCTTGCCCTTGTGTTTTCCTCTGTGTCTCCAAAATCTGGAGGTTGAGTGAAAATATTATTGGTGTATGTTATGATGACTAGTTCTAGCC
Organism: Picea sitchensis; assembly: GCA_010110895.2. Classification (NCBI taxonomy): domain Eukaryota; kingdom Viridiplantae; phylum Streptophyta; class Pinopsida; order Pinales; family Pinaceae; genus Picea; species Picea sitchensis. The sequence continues at coordinate 6,449 of SNQJ01S0294594.1, read as the reverse complement.
TTGGAGCAAATTCTAATTTTTTTATTGGCCCTGGGGACCAGCCTTCTCCTACCTTTGGTTCTTTCATCTTGTGCGCCCTCAGCGATTGTCTAGTACTTGGTTTATTTGGAGGAATTGTTCCTGCAACCGAAATCAATCCTTTAGGACCTTTTCACTAAGTGATATTGGATATTTAACATATATATCTGAAGTGAAAACACAAAAAATCTAGACTAGTACATACCTATAATTCTTTCTAGACTTTGTAGTTTGATACTCACCGGGAGGGGCTCGAAATATTTTTAATTACTTGTCTCATTCTTATGGATTCTCTTAAAATCCTTGGCGCATAGAATAATATTGTTTACAATGGCTCAAGAGGATTTAACGGAGAAGAACCTACTGGTCATATCAACCAATTAATTCGGGTGATGAGTGAAATTCAAACAAATCTACCGCCGAATCTCTGTAATTTAATTCATCGTGGGTTGATGGCATAGGCATGGAGGGTGATGTGTTGTATCAATAAATTCAAATGGTCCTTTTGATTTGCAAATGAATTAGCAACTAATGCGATATTTGGAATTAATTAGTCCCTTAAATGCTCTGAATTGCAATGTATCTAGCGCTAAAACGTCCCATCGTGTCGCTTTCCTAGTGGGTGGATCGAGGGTCAGTAATCGACGGTAAAAATATTGTGTATTTAACTTTGGGTTAGCATCCTCAAAACTCTTGATGCTGAAACGTTTCGGGGGTCAGCGATCGGATAAAACTTGTAGCATGGCTCGAACGTTCGTCGCAGTTTGGTCTCCTCCATTTCGCTAAGCACGTCAGGTATTGGCCATCGATGATATCATTTCTTTCTTCGTTAACATTTAATCTCTTCGCCTTTTACCGACGTCGAAGGGGATCGGTTTTCGGTGATGACCTTTTTTCGATGTCAATGAATATCGATTCTCGACGACTACGTTTTTTCAAGTGATTTTCTTTCATCCTTTAATTCCTTCCGATGTCGAATCCTTGAGTGCATCGGGGGAGGAATGTTTTGGCTCTTGATTCCTTATTTAAGAGTTAAGTCTTTTTTAATTCATGAGTTTTCATAGATTCAAGAAAACTTTGGAAGACTTAATGAGAGTCAAAAATGATAAGCAAAGGCAACATTTTTCATAATGAAGTCTAATTAGACAATGCAAAAGATCAAGTGGTACCCAAAAAGAAAAATTTGGCATAGGATTTTTAGGGTGTGTTGAGTGCTCAACAAAGTCTCGTAGGGATACTCATCACTAAGTTTCTCTCTCTACTGAGATCTTGCAGTCATATTATTCTTGTAAGCATATATACACATATTTGTATATATGTAGGTGCACCTCTTGCACCTCTTTACCTCACCTATTCACATTGATATTTTATTTTCAACATTAGTGTTCTTCAGTGAGAGATTACAATCATTTATCTGACTAGTCTCCTAGTCATAATTCATATTGATGTTTCCCTCTCTTCATGGAAATAACCAACCAGGGTCACTTTTCCCTTTTCTAGGAATTAGCAACAGTCCCAAAGGATTCCTCTTTATATAGATTAAATAGATTATCTCTGTTGTAGGTTTCAACCATTGTAGGTCAAGTAAACTAACCTTACTCATTTTCATCAGTTCTCTGATCATGAGGAGTTCCATATACTGGTTTTAATCCTTTTATAAGAGAAATAATTATTACTTCTAAATAATGTATCAATCCGTACCAAATTCCTCTAATCACAAGGAATTTTCTATTAAGGTATTAACCCTTGTATAACTAGCCATATTAAATGTTAGAGGCACCAACTACCCATGCTTAGAGGAAGTATTACAAACACCAGTTTATCCATCCTTCGGGCTTAAGCTACCCTTGACAATACCCTACCATTATCATTCATTCACATTCAAGTCTTATCCTAAGTGCTTATCAACACATTCCTACTTCTGTAGGGATAACCATTAATCCAACAAGTCAACAATTCTAATCCTTTTTTTGCTGTCAATATGCTAATATTTGTGCTGTAAAAATTTGAAAACAACAAAATATTTCCCATTGAGAGTCCTTTTCCTCAAGGAGTAAATGAACATAATAAACAATTATTTTAAAGTTCAAAACATTTTTCAGCAGGCTCACCTTAGCCATTATATATCAGTCTTATCGATGATCTCTGGTCCATCTAGACCTATGTCTGAATCATGATTTACTAGACAGGGTATGGCAGGGTGCCCTCTCCCTTAAATTTTTCTAATAAATAAAATCACTTGACTCTTTCATGAGCCCAAGAAGGCCAAATGTTGTTTCCATGCTCTGATACCAATTTGTAACAAACCCAACCCCTAAATACTCTTTTAATGGGTGGGGCACCATAATTTCATTTTTTCTTAATTAATCAAACCCTCCTTCCCATGTCTCTATAATGTTATGCTTGTATAGATCTCTCTAACCACAATATCCACGCTCAAAACTGACCTTCCGACTGGAAGATATGTCCTTCCCAAGTTCTTTGGGTGTTTATTGGTCAGGGGCCATGTGGAATCCATGTGGTCCTTCTCATACATGTCATCCTGAGTTCCCCATTTTCATGGAGCTCCCAACACTCCTAAATCTATGTTGGAGATCCAACCACCATTAATCTGACGACGGATCTTCCTCCACATTAACGCTTACGCCTAAGGGAAAGGTTTGGCATTTGACGCTTTGACCCTTTTGGGAGTATGCGGTCTAATGACCCAAGTCTCCCAGAGTACCTATCTCCTGAAGCCCCATGAGCTTACCACGTGGCTTTGGCCTTCAGGCCTTTTCGCTTATCCTCGACTCTACACTCCAAACCTCCAAAGTCTCGGACTCTCAAAGGGTCCGCCCTTGAATGGGGTGAGGTACTATATGCGAAGGAAAATAAAGGTGGGTCACACCTACTTCTCCCGCCAAATGGACCAAATGGTAATTTCCAGGTGTGATATGCGGCAAGGCAGAGATGACATGTGGCCCCTTCAGTGTCACCATGTTAATAGGCCTATAGGGTCTACCAAAAACACAAATCTAGGTGACAAGTTGCACATTGATCATGGGTCCATGTCACCCTAGATGAAGTCACTGTGCAATGTCACTCTGTATTGATAGCCTTCCAAGACCTTCAATCTCACGGTCAAGGTGTGCCCACGTATACTCACAAATCTACCGCTCTCGTGACTTTGGGACTTCGGCCTTCGGGATTTTTTTGGTGCAAAATCCTAGTGATTCTTGGAGTTGGTCAGCACCGGGCTAACCACAACTTAGATCTAACAGTCAGGCTTTGTCCATGTATACTCACAGATATACAACTCTCGTGGCTTCGAGTCTTTTTCCTTCGATAGTTTTGTGGTGAAAACTCCTCGTGAATCCTAAAGTTGGTCAGCACCGGGATGACCACAACCTAGATCCGATGGTCAGGATTCATCCAAATGGATCCACAGATCCATGACCAGTATTACTTTGGGATTCATATCTAATTGACACACCACACCTCAAGTCCCCCAGAGTACCGAGTMTCTAGACTATGGGATCTAGTGCCACACATMCCCTATATATCGACGAATAAGATTTAATATGTTGTTCATGAATTCGAAATTCATCACACCTTGAAGAATCTCGTCCAAATTCCTATGGAGTGTCAAACCTCCAGACCATGAGATCTAGTGCCACATGTCACTAGTGGAAATGACCAGGATTTACTCTAGCCTTCAGAGCTTCATGACTCTACCATTCGTGGTTTCTGGTGTTTTAACCTCTCTGTCCTCCCGAAATGGTTAGCGTCGGGCTAACCATGGCGTATATCCAATGGTCGGGGAGACTCTCGAATACCTTGGGATATACGGCTTGCAATACTTAGTGATTGGTAAAGTTGTAACATCATGGAGTTCCTTCCGAACTTTCCCTCAGGTTCCTGGGTCTTGGTCATATGGATCTTCCCAAATTTCTCGTGGGCTATACACTTATTTCTTGACCAGGAATTCTCTAAGGCTATGAGCCTCAACCCTCAGTTACACAGATGAAATAACTCGAGGATGTGCCCCCTTTTCTACACTCTAAGAGTGTTATACCTCCTGAGCTTACTAGTACCTCAAATAAATTGAGGGGATTCTCCTTATGTTTCTTCCAAAGTTTAAAACTTAGAGGTTTCTCCACTCCTACATAGCTTGTGTAAGCTTTGTGCACCTTTGCGCTACCTCCCTTGAGATTAACAATCTCCCTTATCTAGGAGGTCGACGTGAAACTGTGCCCAAGGTCGATGCACTCACAGTTCAATTTCTCTAACTCAAGCCACTATAGGGCTCGATCATTTGTGTGTACAAACCATGTCTAAACCATATAGTTCCTTACTTTCCTAAGTACACAATCAAGAAAAAATAAAGGAACACAACATATCCATCAAGCACACATGAACATCCCTGAAACATTCACAGGATATCCAAATTTACTTTACAGTTACTGAAGGATCAGATCCTGTAGAACTGAGTTCTACAGAGGCGCTTCCTTCAAACCATTACATGTGACCGAGTGATACAAAACCATAGGCTTATCAATTTAGTGACGTATTATATCCTGCCTTTTTAATCTCTTATTCCATATGACCAATGGAGGTGACCAAACACTAGTCCAAATGAGTTCTTGAGCGCTTATAAAATAAACAGTCATGATTTAAACCCCTGATGAGATGGACGATATTCGGGACTTTGGGATTTCAACTTTTCAAATTTTTGAATAAGATTTCATCAAACATATCAGACAGTTCAATTTTATTTCGCATAACCAGATCAATGGTCATGTTCGATTCTTACACTTATTCTTTCATTTCTTAATCCGATGGCTGGGACTTAATCAAGCATTTAGATGGATGGCCACCATTTACTATGGGACTTTGGCTATTCTACTTACACTATCCTTCTACTATAATGTGATCAACGGTTGAGAATATACCCAAAATGATCTTCAGATCGGACGACTCGTGTCCACTTCAAGACTTAGGCATTCGGGACTTTGGGACTTAGGGCATCTACTGGTGGTGAAAATATTGAATTAAAACTCCTAGAGTGACGTAACTTTCTTACGTCACTTGATGACGTGGCATGAGCCGAGTGTCTGTCATATGTCACTCTGATTCTTGATTTGCACGTACCTGAAATGTCAATTTCAACTTGACACTTGTCATTATCTAACTGTGCCATGTGTCATTTCTTACGTGGTCTGTCACATGTCCTTGCTGACGTGGTCTACTAATGTAGATCTCCCGATGTGACACATATTCATCTCCTTGATCTAACGGTCAAAATAGCATCTGAAGGGTATCTTAGATCGATGGTTGAGAGTGACACTAGAATTTTGGCTTTCGAGACTTCGGGTATTTCGATATCTTGATTTCAAAAATCTTTTGAAGTGAGATTCTCAAAGCGTAACCTCCTCACATATTTAGACCCGAAGTGAATTATGTTCATTTGATCAAGATATTAGTTCGATGGCTCGATCTGTCTACGATGTTGCTTTGCCTTGGTTTAAGTCTAATGGCCTTCCATATTTTCTTATCCTATCCTTCCACTTAAAGTGATCCGACGACTGAAAGATATTTGGATAATCGAATTCTCAATCTTTTTGCCCTGCTTATCCTATCCTTCCATTTAAGGTGATCTAACGGTCATGAAGACTCTCGAAGAAGATTAACGATCAAGGATGATTTCAGAACCACAACTTGCGAGTGATTTAATTCGTCACCCAAACTCTGCAATTTGAAGTTGTGCATTTTTGGTGAGTCAACCACAATCGTCGATCTTTGAATCTATAAGATATGATGGTCCTGACTAATTGCGAGATTGGAAATAGCACGATATTTAATTCTCCTTTCGATCTCTGTAATCTATTCATGTTGTTGATATGGCGATTGCACATCCGATGGTCACGATTTAATCCAACTTAATCTGATCATTTGTTGGATCAACCACACTCATTGATATTTGAGTTTATGAGATCTAATGATCTAGACCGATTGCGGGATTATAACTAGTGAGTCGTTTAATTCTTCTTTCACTCTTCGCAATTCATCGCGCCATCTCTTCTGAGATTTGATCTTTATTCGCTAACCCTCCTAAGATTTTATCTTTGCACATCTTCCAGTTGTTTGACATCAACCATAATACTTTTGATATCAATGACAATTCGCCATACTAACTTATCATCACATCAATGACATCGTCTGTTGACATCAATGACACTATGTCCAACAATCTCCCCCTTTGTCATTGATGGCAATAAACCAAATTTATACACAGTCTCCCCCTGTGATGATGCTTCTCTCTTCTGAAATTATTCTCCCCCTTTGAAATCAATGGAAAATGGTTTCTTCCCCTATGGTAAAGTTATGTCTATGTGTATACTTCTTATCAGAATCTGAACATGGGTAACTTATCCTGCAATCATACTTTT
>SNQJ01S0294591.1:0-10611 GCA_010110895.2 Picea sitchensis | reverse complement strand
TTGTTTGTTATTTTCTGGGTCCCTCTTGTTTCTTGCTGAGAGGCCTTTTATTGCCTTCTCGGGGATCCCTGGGCGAAGCATCTCGAGGTTTCATTTCTAGGCTTTTGTCTTTTACCAGCTGCTTTTACCTTCTGGGCCTTTAGTCCCTTCTTCCCACGAGATAAGGTGCAATCCTACAAATAGCTCAACCCAATGCCCGGACAAGGGGAATGGGATAGATGAGCGGGTGATAAGATGAAACAGTGGTGCTATGATGGGAGCGGATGATGGCTTTTCATAAATCTCCCCAGTGGCAAACCAAGACCTATGGGCACATGCTTGCTAGGGCACCCAGTCAATTTCCCCAAGCATGGTCATGTAGGCTAATGTAAGATCCGAGCAGTTGTTAGAGATAAAAGGAATCATATGCATATATTTAAAGGTTTCAATGATCAAAAGTGACACATACCATGATACATGGACCAATTACCTCATGGAGCAAGAACCTCTTCTGATACATGACCAAGCCGATGGTGATGGATGCTACTGCTGCTGACAAGACAAAGCTGATGGAAGAAGAAGAGGATGGGCCCTCCAGGGCCATGCTCAGGTCAATCCTGCTCTCGGTACTCCATGTCTAGGACCCGTGGGCCTCGAGACATGATCTCCTAGTTATCCCTAAAAAGCGGGATAACACTTTCCACTTAGCTCTTAGCACAACAATCCTTGACTTGAAAAAATGATAGCATAATAGTAGAAGACCATACCAAAATCAAGAAGGATGCTAAGACAATCCACCATAAAAGCTAGAAACCATTCATCCAAGGCTAACACCTCACTCCTCCATCAACCATTCACAAAAGATAGCCATAAACAAGTGCACAAGAGACAAATATACCAAGTGTAGCGAAAATTTCAGATCAAGTCTTCTCACAAGAGTGAGAGTTATGTTTAAATGAGATCTTATGATCTCTTATTTATACAAAATATCACCAAGGTGACTTGTCCACATATTAAGGGGTAAACCACAAGACTAGGGGTCAACAACCCTAATCTTTCCCCCTTTACAAAGTAATATTAAACAATTCATTTAAAATTTCACTTTTGCACAAATAAAACCCTAATTTTACAAGGGCGTCACCCCTTTAGCAGACGTTTTTCCACTTGGGACAAGTCACTGGTGTTGGAGAAGCTATGGTAGGCCTCCAAAGGCCACATGTCAAGCATCTATGCAATCTCCCCATGGCCAAGGTCTCATCCTCCTTGAAACATCCATGTGTCAATGCGGGCAACACCACCACCAAACCCCTTTCTCTCCAAACCCCAAAATCTGTTAATGAGACTAAAATCCCAAAAATCGCTTTTAGAACGCCATTTTCCGCGGGCTCTGCGACATTTACCATCGACTCGTGATAATATCGAGACATTTTCGAAAATGTCGCGATATTATCGCCGGAAGAAAATGTCGCAATTTTTTCTGGCGATAATATCTCCGACCCTGAATTTGGTGATAATATCACGATGTCGGTGATAACATCACGATGTTGGTAACACTGATTATCATTGATCTAGTGGTTAAATCTATGTTTTCATGTTTTCTGCAAATAGTTAGAGATTCGGCATGTTTTTTTTGAATATATATGTTTCAAAATATATCAAAATAAATATTATATAAAAAATGCTCCCGGAAGTTTTTGAAAATTGGTGCCTACTCTTTTTTTTATTGTATATACCCTTCCGTTTTTTCTTGCTGCTGATCCAAATATTTTTCTGTATACATAAGAAGAATCTTTCATGAAAAAAAATCGTGCTTCCTGCTCTAGCTACCCGCTTCCCACTTCCACTTTGCTTTCGCTTCCAATAGTGTTGGTCAAGTTGCATGGTGTCCATCTGTTCATTGTATGGTGAAATCTCCACCTTGGTTTCCACTTTGAGAGAGGAACCTAGAGTTGACGACAGACTTCCTCCAATACTACTTGATTTCGGGTTTGGGTTGCGTCTAAAGGGCTTCTAGTGGATAGTAGCTTGAAATGCTATGAAAAAGGTTGTTAACGTGTATAACGAATGGGCGATATTAGTCAATTATCCATCCATAGACCCAACCTTGCTATTAAGATTTGCAACTCCTGCCTGGCGCAGTTCATTGTGATTCTGCATATCATTCTTGGATCCATTTCTTTCTTCCTTTGAGAGTGCATCTTTACCATAAACTGTATAAAAAATCTAGCAATTTCATGCGAAACAATGCTTTGACACCAACTTGACCCAAATGCATGCCTAGTAGAATTAGTGCAACCACAACAACCATTGTGCAAAGAGTTCAATTTGAATACACATTTACTAGAATATGAGATAGTTAGTACTTAAACAAATCAGACAACAAGAAATGAATTCAGAAACCATTCATGCACATTTATGGGATAAAACTGGGCAGTAACTCAACGATGATTTTCTCATTTTTAAAGTATGCCTATACAATGAGATATGAACAACATAAAGCGTAACACTACCCATATTAATTCCTATCTGCCAGTTACTACTCAGTAAATACCTTTACAATTTGAAGACGAGGTATAAATACAAATGCTAAGGGAAATATGAATCGGTTTGCATCTTGTCTATTCATATATGAAATTAAAGAAGTGCAGAAATTATGGAAAGATGAAGAGATAGATTGGAATAACTGTTATGATTGTTGGGCTTCTGCGTGTAACTGTTTGTTGAGTAGTCTGTCCACATCACCATGCCTATGCTGAACTGAGTTGTTTGTGTTTGTGATGAAAAGCGTGCACCTAGGTAGTGCAACAAGTTTAAATGCGACTGAATTCTGGGATAGCACAATCAGGTCTAATGCTGGAACTTTGCAACTACAATATGAGTGCATCTGTGGCATTGTGCCAAATTGCCACTTTGATGCACACCGTAGGTGATCTTCGCATTGTACATTCCACACTGATGATTTTGCAAACTTTGCACCTCTGATATACCAAATCTGCGCGCCCATACTTAGACAAATTCATAGGGTGAATTTCATTAGTGACACAGACAAATTCTTAGGGTGAACTTCTTTTGCGACACTGCTCCAGTTGTAGATTTAGGCAATCTTTTATTCCCACCAGGATTATTGTAGAAATTAATTTGAATATAACTTTGAAATAGAATTCAAAATACTTGCATGTTGCATTGGTAGAAGGTAGAAAGAGGTTGGCATTGGACATTGTGTCATCTTATGTTAAAGTTAATTTTGGGCTTGTCTCTAGTATAAAATCACATGAAAGAACAAATAGAGGTTTGTAATATGTTCATTAATTAACTGGTTATACAAGTTCTAACTGAATTTTAAAATAGGCCTTGATTATATTTTGAGCTCTTTATATTGGATGTTGGACCCAAAGAAGTCCCCCTTTTGAATGGAGAGGGCTACCATAAGCCAGTCCAGGTATTGAATAGTTTTATGTTGACTACTAGTTTCAACTTTCAAAAGGTGTAGTGTTTTATAAAAAAAAGTTGGTTTGTTGCACTTACAAGTGGAGGTTACAACCCAACATTATTTGTAATACTTCTTAAATGACCAAGATATTACAAGGGTTGCAAGGAATTCTTACCCTTTTTCTGGATTTTAGTCTACATTGAAGAAGAGTTACAAGTAGTGTTACACGGGGACATGTCCCGCAGGGTCAGGGGCACTCCTCCCTTGCTCCCCATGCCCCTAGAATGGGGGGGGCGCCTTGCGAAACGTTTTGCCACACCCCTTCTTGCGAAACTCTGTGAAACACACCCTGAAATGTTTTGTCGAGTTGCAAGACACATTTCACAAAAAGGGGGGCTTGTGGGTGCTCCCCTCATTTTTGTTTTTCCAAAATGCATAAACACTTAAAAAAAACATAAAAAAAGGTTAAAAAAGTTAGTAAACTACTAAACTTAATTCACCTTTACCGATACATCTCTCTTATTTGACATTTAAATGTCATTTAGCATTTGACTTTGAGATGAGAGTGAGCCATGATTTGCCTTGTTTACACATGAGAATGACTCTGACTCTGATAGTGACACTTCCATTGATGGTCTTGATGCCTTCATACAGTAGATGATGTAGAGGACCAATCGATGGCATTGACTCCTTGATGCTCATTCATGTTGATTCCTTTTAGCTACTTTTAATTTTCACTGTCCATTGTGAATTTTCGGTTGTAACTTTTGACTTTAGATATTGATGACTGAGTCTTTGACTTGTCACTCTTTACTATTTTAGAGTAATTTTAATTTACTATTTTAGACTTCAATATCTACTGTTTAGTATTTACTTAGTACTATTCAAATTTGAATCGATGTATTTCATTTTGTTATAAGTTATGAATTTAAACTTTTGATGTGCATGTATCATCGATTCAATGTGAAATATGATACTGATAGTAGTGATTGATGAATTGTGTTTCTATCATTTACAAATTTGAATTTAGTATTTACATTGCACAATGATGAATTTACATGGGATGAATTGTTATTGTTTGGGATTTTTATTTTTTTTACCAATTTTAGAGACGGGACCCCTTATGCTAGGGACCCTGTTGTCCCCCCGTGCCCCATGAATTTCCCTAAAATTTGGGGGGTGTATGCACACATCCCCAATGTGCATTTCCCTGCTTCCACACTCCTGCGTCCCAGAAACTTGGGGGAACATTGGTTACAAGGGTTCTTTATATTTAATTGAGCTAGAATCAAGCTTCATGTTACATGTTATTTTGACCTCTTTCTTTTGTTTCTTTGCTTTTGGTTTACAGCCTAAGCACGAAGTCTTTACAGTAGGTGATTTCATGACCAGGAAAGAGAACCTGATTGTGGTGAAGCCAACGACTATGGTTGATGAGGGTAGCTGCTTATTACTTATTTCTTTGCTGCCTTACTTCTTATTGTGTTTTGTGTAATCTGAAGTGATTTTTTTCATGTGATATTGATCCATGCTATAAAATTTTGTCTTTTAACAGCCTTGGAATCTCTAGTGGCAAATCGGATCACTGGCTTACCAGTGGTTGACGATGATTGGAAACTAGTAAGTGCCGAACATTGGTTGTGGAGTCTCTATTTACAAATGATTCTATCATCTTTGTATGTGCTATTGGTTGTAAATTTGTAATACAAATGAATCTAATGATCATGTCAAAGGAAGGAAAAATGAAAGCTGAACTTCTTTCTATCATTCCATCTTGACACACTTCCTAATTCTCATTGGTAATGGTTTTAAATGAGCTTTAGTTTTGAGATGTAATATAAGGGGTACTTGTTGTTTTCTGCATTGTGTTAATGTTAATTTTTCTTACTATTTCTGTGTTAGTTTAATGTTAGTTTTAATGTAATTTATATGTGCTATGGCACACCTTTTTTGATAGTCCATTTATAAGATTGCTCCTGCTTGCAACAAGGATCAAGACCTTTTCTTTCTTTTATAAACAGCCTTTTGAGTGATGTTTTGTTGCACTCCAATCCCTAAAAGCACAAACAAAGGGGTTGCAAACTACCTGAGTTTTCATTTTTTGCATGTGATGTAGTTTTGACTTTATCAAGATGTGATCTGGCACACTCTTCTTTGTTTTTGATATTCCAGTTATGAGTATGCTCATTTTGTGCAGTAAGGCGGATACCCTCTACTTTCCTTTGCAGACAGCATTCTTCTTGATTTTTTATGCTTACAAATCACAATAGTGCTGCCTGTATGGTTTTAGAATGAGGTGAACACATGGGGCCCATAACTGGAAAGCAAGTGCACAGGGAGGTCATCCACTGTGCACTGATCTAAGATGCAGATGTAGAACTGGGTAGCTCAATCAAGAAAAATTCTTCACTAGCGCATGTATGTTTGAGGCTCTAGACATATTCTGGGTCCATTCCTTGTGAGCTTGAGGTTTTGATTCCTCTTCTCAGATTTATTTCTTATTAGATCACATAGAAAGGCACCTACTCCTGAAATGCCTATTTGAATTATTATGTGTTCGGCTACCATCATATATTGATCTGAACAATGTGTCTCACCAGCATCAGAATCTAGAGATGGTAACTCTAAATTAATTCTGATTCTATTTCGTTGTTCTATAATGTTCTCCCTAATTTCAATTTTATAAAGCATATGCAGACATTGTTTTTTTGTAGTTATTTAAAAAAATATATTCATCAATGTTTCATGTTGTTATGGTGTTACAGGTTGGAGTTGTTTCTGATTATGACTTGTTAGCACTGGACTCTATATCAGGTTTGTGATGTCAGTTTTCTCTGTTTCTTAATTTCGATTTTATCATGGAAGGAATTCATGGTGTGTAATATATTTTGGTTTACAGAGTTCAAAAAGTTACTGTACATTGTTTTGTCTAGTTTGTGTTAAATAGGTTTTTTTGAGCCAACATCTTAAAAATAGAAAAAAACAATGATTTCAGAACATTTTCTGTAATTTCTATCTCCACATTCCATTAATGTTGGGTTTGTGGAAAAGAATAAACTCAAGGACTGAATACTTGAATCTGTATCATATTGTGTAAAATGTTGGATGCTGTAATATTAGATGGCAGCAACTAACTTTCCATTTATTTTGTGTTTTTGAAAGTCTTGCAGTAGTTATTCTTCTATACAGAAAGGTGGCAATTATAATGTAAGTACTAATTGATTCAAAATTAGCTCAAAAAGATCCAATCAAGATACTTTAAATTGCCCATCATCATTAGAGCTCTCTAGTATGGATGCCGATATTCATCAAAAGTTTTTGCAAAGGCAAGAGCTTTCTCCATTTTCATGAACTCATTTTCAGCTATAAAGTAAATGCAGTAACCAGTGTTCAAATCTTAGAGGAAATGTGTGAAAAGCTAATGGCATCAAACAAGGATGAAAATCTTGTATTACAAGCCTAAAACAATGGAAACAATTAGAGAGTGCCTTGCAAAAGTTGAAAAAAACAACGGGCTTCTCCCTCCCCCCCACCAAAATAAAAACAAAAAAGGAAAAAAATATAGTAAAAAAATAAAAAATAAAAAATAAATAGATGAATATGTTAAAGCTGTGTAAGATTGCCAAAAATGAAGCATCTAAAGTTGTTGAAAAAGTTGAAATATATATATTTTTTTCCAAGGAAAACCTTGTGGGATCCTCATCCCCCCCCCTTCCCTGAAATATCCGGATGGTGGGCAGCTCATCTGCCAGCAGCAACAGCGGCTGGTAACTTTCAGGGACTTGACTGGATTTGAAAGTGTGACTTATGGCCTTCCTGTTGGCAACATGCCTTGGGCAGATGGTTGGACTTATTGAGCTAACCCTTGGGGCTGAAAAAGTTGATATATATATAAAAGAAACCCTATTCAATATTATAAACTTCACTGCTCACTGTAGTGTCCACCACAATAAGCTTTAAAAAATGAGGCAAGAGATGGAAATCATTGATGAAAACATTGGCATTGGCAAAAATTAAAAAATCATCAAGGGTTTGAACTTTGAACATTAGAACATCGGAAACATTGGCAAATATTGGCAAACATTAAAAAATACAAAAGTTTTTTTTTCGTTCTTTTACAATATAAACCAACAGCAACATCAAATAATCAAATAGGGGTGACAGGTGTGGGGAGGAGTCTTCATGATCCCAGAGGAACAACGGTCTTATCCTATGCCTGGGGACTTGGTCAAGTCACCAACAACCAGGCATAAGCTTATGCATTGTTGCGTGGTCTTCTCCTAGCCAAAGAAGTTAATGCCAAAGCATTAATAGTTTTTGGACACTCAATGATGGTTATCAAGGCAATGCTTGGCAATTACTCCACCTTAGGAAGTAAATTAGCACTTATTGTCACTTGTCTAAAAAAGAAAGCTAGAAAAATTTCATTCTATCATATTAAACGAGACCTAAACATGGAAGAAGATCATTGGACTAAGAGAGTTATAGAGCTCGGTCTAGGAAGTCAATTTAAAAATGGGACGTATGAACAAATTCCCATCCCCTAAGATCGGTTTGAATGGAAGGCTAAGTATAGGGTAGAGGCACATTACAATCTCATTTAATTTCACATGATCCAAATCTTTTCACATCATTGTAGTGGCATTGGGATGAGAGAGTTGAGGACAAGACACATACTCTTTAACATGTGAGCTCCCTCTTTTCTTGTGGTTATTGAATGCTCTGTTCGTGATTTGTTCAGGCCTTGTGGGATAATGGTGAGGTTGTAGATCGAAATTGGGTGTGTTATCCCCTATCCTAGGGATAACTAAGGAGATTATGTCTCGAGGCCCACAGGTCCTAGACATGGAGTACCAAGAGCCATACGATTTGAGCTTGGCCTCGGAGGGCCCATCTTTTCTTCAGTGCATCCCATCTATCAACAACAACAACATCCATCCCACCAGCCTGGTCCTGAAGTAGCAGTGGATCTTGCTCCACGAGGTAATGAGTCCGGGTATCATGGTATGTGTCACTCTGCATTTGAATGTGTTGCATTGAACTCTCCTTTATTTCATAACGTTTGCTTGGAAATTATGCTCTTTAACTTGTTCATACCTGGGGGGGGTGATTGAATACCCTAGTAAGCTGGTTCCCTTTAGGATGAGTTGCCAATGCGTGGGTCTATGAAAGGTCATCGTCCATTCCTTCCATACTTACCCTTTTTCATCATTATCCCTCTCATCTTCCCCTACCTTGGTTCGTGCATTGGGTTTGCCACACTAGGAAGGGTTGTACCTTACCTTGTGGGAAGAAGGGGCTAAAGGCCCAGAGGGTAAAGGTAGCTGGCAAGACTTAAAATCCAAAATAAAACCTTTGAGATGCTTCGCCCAGGGATTTCGGAGAAAGCAATAAAAGGCTTCTTAGTAAGAAAAGGGGACCCGTAAGATAAAATAAAACTCAAGGTCTAGTTGGTGGATGGGAGGTCTCATCATGAGCCGACCTATTAGGTCCATGGGAATGTAGCAGTATGACACTACCATCTATCTGGTCACCAAACTAGGGTAGTGGCTCTTGGTGGCATAGCCAAGAGAAAGGGGGTCTCATCACGATCCAACCTTCTCATTTCCGTGAAGTGCTTGTGGGTAACGTTGTCACCATTGGTTACCATGCCAGGACAGTGTCTCCTAGCTATTCTCTTGAAAAGAAAAAGCAATAAGACAAAGAATAAAAGGCATTGAATGGGCTAGGAAACAATGGCATCCATGACAAGGTGCAACTCGCCCTTTACAGAGGCACCCACAGGCAAGATCTACATTTCCCTGTTATCACTGCACCCTTTGCCCAAACATTCCCCCTGCACCATTTCACACACTTACATGACCTAGATTGGTCCTCACCTAGGAAACACCCCAAACTTGAGGAGGATTAGCCCAATAGGACATCCTAAGACCCTCTCCAAACCTAACTTGTTAAACTACATAACGTCTTTGAGCATTTGTCTGGGTAAAAGGGGGTTTGATGCACATGTTAGGGTAATTTGATTATTGGATGTGATTGACATTGCTATGATCCCTGTGACTTATGAGCCCATGGAGGGCGTACTTGTTGTTGCTGTAGGACCATGCCCGATGGACAGGTAAATATGGGGAGATGATTAGCTTGGACCTCTATGGGGCTGAGAGCCTAGCAGATGGATGCTGTGACCCCAACCAGGGGTAGATATACACTAGAGGATGGCACCAGGAAGAAAGAAGGACCTTTTCCCCGAGACACTCTGGCAGGCCTAGACCTAGGGGGGTCTTGCCCTTCCACCATGACATTGGCCCTTGAAGGCCCCTGATGTCATCATGTTGACCCTTGACGTCATCCAGTTAGGGTTTGTCATTTATGAGGACGGTTTGGTGCTAGTTGGAACGTGTGGCAGCGTTTGAGGCCTCTGGAGGCCAAGATTTTTGCATTTGAGGCCTAGCGTTCCATGCTGGGGGTCTAACGTCACCCTAGAAGGGCATGACGTAATCTCTAAAAGTGAAATTAGGGTTTAATTATTGAATTTATGTAAACACTGGATTTTTGATGTAATTTGGCCATGTCGGCCTTTTATGACCTAAAAAATAATTAAATGTCATTTATATTGTATAAATAAGAGACAAAACTCTCATATTTTTTCATGATTCACTCATCACACAAGTGGTGGTCTGAAATTCGGCCCTCTTAGAGGGTTATTGGCTGAAATCTAGTGGTGCACACTTCTTGGAGGAGGCATTTCTTGGTGTATTTTGGCAAATTTTCATGTGGAGGATCTTCAACTAGGGTTTATGCTTGATTATTCTTGGTGAAGTAAGTGGAAAATATGCATTTCTTTATTGTGAATGAATGCTTATGGTTAATTTACTTGTTTCATGTCTAAGATTATGAAATTGCTTGCTTGAAACCCTAGGAAAAAGACATATGTTACTATCTTTTTCTCTATAGTCTTCCACTTGCTAAAATTTCTTGAAAGGCACCTATCTTGAAGTAGATACTAGAGCCCTACCATTGTAGCACTCTAAAAACCCTACTTCTTTTCCCATTGCATATTTTATTACTGTTATCCACCAGGTTGCACAAGCTGGATTTCCTGAAGAGCCGCCGAAGGATGAGCAAGCAGTGCTCATACACGCAGAATTCAGTGATTCAGCAGGCCCTGAAAAGGCCCATTTTTCCGTATTTCCACTGTTGTA
>SNQJ01S0294590.1:0-10612 GCA_010110895.2 Picea sitchensis | reverse complement strand
AGAAATCATGTATTACTGTATATCTGTGTTTATGGTTGCATCTCTGATACATTTCTATTATATTATTGAATATCTGCAATATCTCTGTGCATTTCTTTATTATATCTCCGCTCTCATTTCGTGCCGAAAATAATCCGGATCATCAAGATTATTCTAACACTTATAACATTAACTTAAGATTTCATTTTTGTATATTTTAAGTTGTTTTACAACAACCATCCTTGAATGTATTCAACCAGGTGCTAACATACAAAGAAGAGCCATCAAAATAATTGATTGACATTGGGATAAGTAAGGGTTGTGAGTGTATGTTGGAATATCAAAATTAATGGTGGAATCGATGCAAACCCCCACCCCTCCTTGGGGTTCGTGCGACCTCCCGGTCTAGGATTGTTTTGCTGAGGAGTTGAATCAGCTCTCAAATCCTTGTTGGATCCCCTCCAATGTACACAGACCCTTTAAAATCTCCTTAGGCATAGGTCCATACAAATCCAAACCTCGTGAGCTCTCTTTCTAAGCCCCTTTATCCTTGAAATCATATTTCAAGAACTAGCCCCATAACCTTGGTCAAATTATCATATGATCGAGGGATGGAACCGAGTGCTTACTAGAAAAGCACCTATTCAGATCTTCGGGGCTCTGACACTTCGTTACTTTGGGCTTCAGAATTTCTGACCTCAATACACGTCGATTATCCCAAACGCCGAAGCGACGAATTCCTGAACAAGACCCAGATCAATGGTCCACACTTCTACAAAAGCCAACAGCTGTGATCTACTTCAAAACTCTGAGGTTCGGGAATTTTAGCTTCTAATTACCATTAGACTCCTAAATCTTCAAACTTCAAAGTGGATAAGGGTATGGATCTATGGTCCACATGTCCCCAATAATGAACAGTCTGTATTTACTTTGAGACTTTGAAACTTCGAGGAATTTCACACTAAAGCACTTTTTACTCGTGATCCTCTCCATCGACGAACTTCCGAACTGTGAGATCTTACGGCTCACGTTCACTCGTGTGCAGATATGACAGTAGGGATCTAATATTCTATGACAATGCTTCTCCTCCTACCTAGGCTTGATCCGACGGCCCAAATCTATGCTCCATGGCCAATCCAATGGCTTGTACTCCTCTGAGTTATCTATAGGGTAGATTCAATTCGGGACTTCAAAATTTTTGCCTCCTTCACAACAAATGCTTTAAACTTACCGAAGTAGCGAAGTCTAAAGGACTTCAAGGGTTTAAAGTCTATGCTCCTTTCCTTGATTTGACAGTTGTGTGAGGTCCTGGCTTCTCCCGGACTGATCTCATCCACTCGCCTTCAAACAAATAGATTTTTTCCTCTTTTGGGGGATTTACTCCCGCTATCACTCCTCGAGCTTCTATCAGTTGAATGAATTGAACTCGGGCACACACCTTGCGCTTCTCCACAGTATGAAAATCAGATTGTTCTCACCTTCTGCACTCCTTACATATGCCCTGCGCACACTTGTGTTGTCTCTCGTGAGCTTCCAACTCTTCAACTTCAAAGGGTTCATCCCTTTGTTCTATCATATGATCTCTTGTGCCCTCCTAGCACTTTGAAATCTTCATTATTGAGATTTACCAACACTTAAATGGAATGTTGGCTTCGTGCGCTCCTTGCACTTACCTCCTAAATCTTGGACTTTAAATACTCACTTGCACACTCCTTGCACTTGCCCTGTGCACACTTGCACTGGATTTCCCTCGAGATTTTACATTTCTCTAAGTGTAGGCGCACTTCTTGCGCTCGCTATGTGCAGTCCTTGCATTATCCCTTCTGAGATTCTATGACCTGTTATGGTGTTCCCACCTGGAAAAATCTTCCTAAACTCAAAACTGAGTTCTTACACACTCCTTGCACTGGATTTTTATAATTTTTTCACAACTCTAACATGCACTCCTTAAACTATCCTTGAGAGCCTAGAACACTTACAAACTCACATATATAGGGAATTCTATCTATTCCTGCAAAGGGAACGATTCATACATTCATGGAATTCATAAAAATACACAGAAAACATTCAGAAACAAACATTTAGAAACACATAAAATAGACATAGAGATTCATATGCAGGGAAATATTCCTTTGTATTAAATCTAAATTCTTTGTACAATGTTTACAGGAATGGACTGCAACAGAGTCTCAATTATTTCACTCCTCTCCTCTCTTCTCTTCTCATGTGCTTATCTAATTCTCTCTAATTCTCATCTAATGCACTAATCCTTATGATATATATACATTGATCTTTTTACAAGAGAGGGGCTTCTTGATCCTTCCTCCACCTACTTACATTAAATTATGATTAATCGAGATCTAGTCTGAATCAGACCTAGATCTATTTGCTTGTCAACCATTAAAGGAAACTTACACTCAGTATTACACATATACAATGGCTCAGTGCTCCTTGAAACTTTCAAACATTAATTACATTAAATTTATAAATTTAAAGCAAAATGAGAAGGTTGGTGCTTCTCTCTCCTTGGGATCTTCTCCCTCCTAGTGCATTGTTGTGTTGATTGTTGACGCGATGTTGATGCTCCTGCATCATACTCCTCTTCTGGAAAAATCATGAGCTCCTTCTCATGGCTCCCCTTTTGTTGTTGTTCATATCCTCCTGGATCCCAAACTCCATTATGGAGTTGTCCATCTGCTCCTCTGCCTTACTGTTGTTTCTATCATGTTGCTGCTGCAGGATTTTCTCAAGGTTTCCAAATTTTATGTTGTAGTGCCCGACTCATTATGCCATTGAAATATATTCTTGTAAACCTCCTCTTGTTTTTTACTATATCTTCTGCTGACTTCAACATTAGTCTCCTTATCTCCTCAATCTCCTCGTCTAGATTATCCACGAGTTGGCTCCTCTCCTCCAATATTCTCTACTGCATATCCTCCTCTTCAATTTCCAACTTGATTGTTGGATGAGATTCCTTTGGGTTATTTCTCTTTTTCCTAGGGCTTCCAATTCTTCACACAGATTAAAGGGAAGATCATCTAGATCTCCCATGTTGATTTTATATCATGTGGCATTGGCTTGCCACTCCACTGCATACTCCAATTCTGCAAAAATATTACTGAGTTGTTTCTCAACCATCTCCTATGACATATTTATTTCTATCAATTCCTATGTTCCTTTTTCACCTCCTCAGGATGGCATAATTCCAGCTCCATCCAGTTGCTCCTCATGTTGGAATTCTTCTCCACTTTGTGTGATTGTCTCGTTTTGGCAGTCTTCCTTTATCTCTGGATTGTGTAATCAATCCTCCAACATCTTCAAATTTGTCTCCCACTGAGTGAGTACTACATTTGAACGCTCCTCCTGAACATTCCTTTTCCTCACAATTGTGTGGGCCTCCTCTCCTTTAACCTCTTGGGAAGATTTCAATATTTGTTCCTTCTCTTCCTCCATGATAGTCTCTACTGGCTATCTTTCTTCTCCTGCACCTGCAGTTTCACATAAAATGTTAATTTTAAAAACATTTGGCCCAATGGACTCTTCCTCAGATTCCTCCTACATCACCTCCTCATGTGCATCACATGCGATGGCCTCTGCTAGGATTCTTGGCAGGAATATGTTGATTCCCCCAATGATCAAAATGCAGTTTTGATCTTCCTCCTTGAGAGTTGAAGTATTCAACTTCTCATCATCTTCATTCACATGGTCTGCAATCCCACATGAATCTTTATACTCATGAGTATTATATCCTACCCCTTCTGTCATCAATCCTTGTCGATCTAAACTCTCCTCTGAGTTCCTCAGACTCTCACACAGTTTCATTTCATCCTTTCCCACATGACAACCTAAATTTTCCTTTCTCCCTTCCTGGCAGTATTCAATATCTTCAACTGACCTCTCTTCCTCATCATAGAGGCTCTCTCCATATTCTGGTTCACAAACTTAAACCATCTTCTCCTCGATGTTACTAATGTTTTCCACTTACCTCAGTCACCTCCTTAGTATCTTCTTCTGGCTCCTGGAAATCAACTATTGGATATTCCACCTCACCTTCATATTCACGGGCCACTCATACCTCCAACTTCCTTGATCTCCTTACTAAATTTTTAGCATCAACCTTTCGAGCTCCTCTCAGGTCTCCTTGAGATCCTTGTCCATTACCTATGTGCTTATCTATTTGCAGTATCATCTTGGACCTTGTCTATGGCCTTCAATAGCCATTTTCTCCTCTCCCTGCCCTCCTGGAAATTCTATGAGCTTCCACTTGCTTGTTGTGAGCTACAGTCATCCTCTGACAAGATCTACTCACTTAGTCCTTGGTTCACCTGCTAGAACCTTCTCTCTAAGCTTTTACATTCCTGCTGAGTGTAGGTGCACACCTTGGACTCGATCCTTCTCCTGAGAACTCCTTTCTCTATGGTTGTTGTACAACAATTTCTCACCTTAAGAGCTCCATAGGCTCTTCTTTGCTCCAAGAACACAACTGGTCCTTCTCTTTCAGCCCACCTAATTGTCTATTGTTTGTTGTACACTTGCAAGAAGTTCTTCACGCATAGCTTCAATACTTTTTTTTTCTCTTTCTTTGCCTGTTGTCTGCAAAAAAGTATCTTCTCTGATACAACGTAATGGTATCAGGAAAAAATTCCACTCAGGCTCTGATACCACTTAATGCAAACCCCCACCCCTCCTTGGGGTTCGTGCAACCTCTCGGTCTAGCATCATTCTACTGAGGAGATGAATAAGCTCTCAGATCCCTATTAGATCCCATCCAATGTACATAGGCCATTTAAAATCTCCTTAGGCACAGTTTCATATGAATCTGAACCCTGCGGGCTCTCCTATTCAACCCCTTTATCCTTGAAATCATATTTCAGGCACAAGCCCCTTAACTTCGGTCAGAATCTCATATGACTGAGGGATGGAACCGAGTGCTTACTAGAAAGGAACCTATCTGGAGATTCGAGGCTCTGACACTTCGTTACTTTGGGCTTCGAAAGTTCTGACCTCAATACACACTGATTCTCACGAATGTTGAAGCGACAAATTCTCGAACAGGCACCCAAATCAATGGTCCACACTTCTCCAACAACCAACGACTATGATCTACCTCAAAAATACATGCTTTGGGAATTTTAGCTTCTAATCATCACTAGACTCCCAAATCGTCGAACATTGAAGTGGAAAAGGGTAGGGATCCACGGTCCATGTGTCCCGAATAATGAAGAACTTGGATTTACTTAGGGACTTCATAACTTTGGGGAATCTCGCACTAAATAATTTTTTACCCGCGATCCTCTAAATCACCGAACTACTGAACTGTGAGATATTACGACTCATGTTTTCTTGCACATAGATCCAAAGGCTAGGATCAAATTTTCTCTGACAATGCTTCCCCTCCTTCCTGGGCTTGATCCGATGACCCATATATATGCTCCATGACTAATCCAACGACTCATACTCCTTCCAGTGATCTACGTCATAGCTTCACTTCGGGACTTCGAAACTTTTGCCTCCTTCACAACAAATGCTTGAAAATTTTCGAAGCAGGGAAGTTCGAAGAACTTCAAGAGTTTAAATTTTGTGCTCCTAACCTTGATCCAATGGTTGTGAGAGGTCTTGGCTTCTCCTAGACTGATCTTGTCTACTCGCCTTCAAACAAAGATATTTTTTCCCTCTTTCTAGGGACTTACTCACGCTATCACTTCTCGATCTTCTGTCAGTTGAATGAATTGAACTCGGACACACACCTTGTGCTTCTTTGCAGTCTGAAACTCATACAATTCTCACCTTTTTCACTCCTTACATAGACCCTACGCACACTTGCGTTGTCTCTATTGAGCTTCCAACTCTTCAACTTCAAAGGGTTCAACCCTTTGTTCCTTCAAATGATCTCTTGTTCCCTCCTGGCACTCTGCACTCTTCCTTCTTGAGCTTTACCAACACTTAAATGAAATTTTTGCTTCGTGCACTCCTTGGACTTACCTCCTGAATCTTGGACTTGAAAGACTCACCTGTGCGCTCCTTGTGCTTTCCCTGTGCACACTTGCAATGGCTTTCCCTTGAGATTTTACACTACTCTGAGTGTAGGCACACTCCTTGTGCTTGCTCTGTGTAGTCCTTACACTATCCCTTCTAAGCTTATATGACCTGTTATGGTGTGCCCACCTGGCACACTCTTCCTAAACTCGAAACTGAGTTCTTGCACACTCCTTGCGCTGGCTTTTTGGAGTTTTTACACAACTATAACGTGCACTCCTTACACTAGTCTTGAGAGCCCAGAACACTCAGAAAATCACACAGATAGGGAAGTCCATCTATTCCTACAAAGGGAACGATTCATACATTCATGGAATTCATAAACATACACAGAAAACATTCAGAAACACAAACAATACACATAGAGATTCATATCCAGGGAAATATGCCTTTGTATTAAATCTGAATGCTTTGTACAATTTTTACAAGACTGAACTGCAACAGTGTCTCAATTCTTTGACTCCTATCCTCTCTTCTCTTCTCATGAGATTATTTAATGCTCTCTAATTCTCATCTAATGCGCTAGTCCTTATGATCTCAATACATTGATATTTTTACAAGAGAGGGGATTCTCGATCCTTCCTCCACCTACTTACATTAAATTACAATTAATCGACATCTAGTCTTAATCGGATCTAGATCCATCTACCTGTCAGCCATTAAAGATGACTTACACTCAGCCTTACACATATACAATGGCTCAACGCTCCTCGAGCCTTTCAAATTTTAATTACATTAAATTTACAAATTCAAAACAAAATGAGAAGGTTGGTGCTTCTCTCTTGTTGGGATATGCTCCCTCCTAGTGCATTACTATGTTTCCTGCTGACACACTGTTGATTCTCCTACATCATAAATTTGTACGTATCTATTTTTTTTTAGTTCTCTCATTTTATAATTAATGGAACAAAAAAATCTCTTATATTAAATCTGTAATTTATTATGGGGTATATTAAAACTGCAAGAAACAAAGTATGGAAATGTTCCAATAGAAGAGTTGTTGACATAAGGCATGCAATTTGGTTTTGAAAAAATGTGTATCATGTAGGACTCGATTCTTGCTATGGTATGTCACTTTTCAGTTTGAATTCATGTATATTATTTATTTCAATTTTCATTATTCTCACCAATGCCGATACACTGATTACACTTTCATTTTAGTTTTGTAGATGGAATCATTTGAAGAAGAGGAAAACAATCAAGCCAATAAAAAAAAATTCAACCAAATAACCTAAGACATGGGCGTAGCTCGAGCAAGTCTGACAACAATTCCAATGAAGAATTATGATCAATATATTTGGATATCAATGCAAGTTGTTGTATTTTTTGAAATAATTGTTTGTGAAAATCAGACATTTTATTTAATGTAATGGACATAGTACTGTCCTAATTAAATACAAGGGGTTACCAATAAGGGTCCCATTTTGTATGACAAAGAGCCTCTTATTCATATATAATAAAATATGTTTTCTTTTATTATTTTGGTTTGTTCAATATTCATGTGAAATGTTACATCGTTGAATAAATATATGGATGATTAAATATTATGATGAAGAGATGCAAACAATGATGATATAACAAGATAATCCAAACATCATATCCAAATGCACTAATCAAAATTTAATTTATATGAATACTATTATAAGATATATGTCAATTTTTTGATAAACAATGGAATTAAAAGATAACAATAGTTGTGCACTATCATAGGGCGATGCTTCTGAAAAGAGAAAATGATAATTAGTGCATTTAATGATAAAAAAACATCGGTTCCTTTAATTATAACACGCACCAATGTTGTAACATAATACGCATCAGTGCTAAGATAAATTGAAAAAGCATCGATATTAATAATATTTTAACCAAAATTTATAATAATAATATGGCTTATCGGTGCGTTCAATTTATGAGCGCACTGGTGCTTCTCTTTCATGAGTCTGCGTCAGAGCCTTCTTGATCACATCATGCACTGGTCCTATTTTTTAAAGAACTCGTGCATGTTGTCATTGATTTTCCTGGTTCTTTATTCATATTAAGGCACCGATGCGTTTATGTTTATAAGATCATCGATGCCCCATATTTCTTAGACATCCCTAGTTCTTTGGTTGACATGTGAGCACTGGGCCTTTAAGTTCAAGAATGCATCGGTGCTCGGTATCATAGACTCGACCGGTGTGTTGCTTTTATTAAAGCATCGGGTTGTAGTTTGTATAAATTCAATGGGGCTCCAATATTTTAGGACTCGCTCGATACCTATTATGCAATGTAGGCACCAATGCATTAATGTTTTAAGCACACCGATGTGTATGGCCTATGAAGTGCACCACATGGAAAAAATCTGCTACAACCTTCGTCCGCCCAATTTTTTTTAGTTATAATGAAGTTCCATTATAATATCCACAAAACAATCCGCTACCAAAAATGAATGTTTTCACGGAGGTGTTTTTAACAATTTTTGTCAATTGTTTAAAACTAAAATCCTATGCTATAACCTCGACTATAGGGTCTTTTCCTTGTAGTGTGATCAAATAAATTTTAACCAACCCTTGAGCAATACTTGTGAGCTATTAAATATAACACATTAATTTTGACTTTTTTATTGTTTCAATTATTTATAGTTCATTAATATTTGTTATGTATATAGGGATAAGCTTCATTGATATCTATTATGTACTGAGATCAACTTTAGATTATCCTTATATATAAATGAAATTATTTAATAATTAAATTAAAATCCTTTTAACATAATTTTTTTTTTTTAAGTTATATATTACCTGTCATAAGAAAAAACTTACAGTATCGTCTTGAGAACAAGTTTTGGATGTGTTGAGTTGCCCCGAAGGAAAACCAACTCATCTTGACACTCTGATTGTAAATATCAAGGAGAATTAAACATATTTACCTGAATCGCCCTGTGGGGAAATCGATTCGGTCGATCCATGTATGTATACTGTAGACCAAAGAAGATTATACTATGAACCTGAAAATGCCCGTCGTTTGACAGACCCACAAAATAGACAGTACTAAACTCCAAAAACCTAAACAAAAACTTCAAGAAACAACCAACAATTGTCAAAATAAAACATGCATGATGACACCTATACGCTTGTCGACTGTCATGGTGTCTGGTGTGCTTTCATGTACTTGACTTTCGTTGCACGTGTGTCTCGCATGGTGCCTCACTTGTCCTCAACTGCTTGTGCGCATGTATCCACATCTCGTTCATCCTCCCCTTGAAAGTTTGGAGCAAGAACCACCCCTGGAGATGTGGGGGCATTGGTGCCCAAATCTTGTGAATGTAGAGAGTGGAGCAGTGTCGAGAGAATAGATTCAATTTTATCTACACGTTGGTCCTGGTGTTCCAACAGAAAACGAAGGTCATCGACGTCCTTACGGATTGCAAAGACCAAGTCTTGGAGAATTGAGATCGAATCTCAGAGTCGCAGGCATGAAGCACAGTCCGATTGGAGTAGGGCTTGGCCTTGAGTCATTTCCAATTGAATTTATTGTGTCTAAATGTTGAATTCCTCCAGCGAGGGCACAAAATATGGCGACGGGGGTGCCAAAGCGGGTGGCGAGGGAGCAAAGGGTGGTGGAATGGAAGGGTGTGCCAATGCTAGACGTGAGGTCGAGGCTAGGTCTGGGAGAGGTCCAGGAGCATTTCCGAGAGAATTCCCCTAAAGGTCAAACCATTCAACTCGACAAGCCCATGGCGAAGACAGAGGCGGAAGGCCACATTGGTCTGGTGAGGACTAAGTGGATAACGAAGGTGAGGAGATAAGCATAGGAGCGAAGGTGGTTGGGTGCCTTCTTTCCATGGATACTCTATTTTGATACCATAAGGACCCTCTCTTCAGCTTCCCTTGAAGGAGAGGAATAGCCTGACGAACGTGAGGGTGAGGTGGAGATTTGAACAGGAAGAACCAGGTAGGCACCAGGGAGAACGACAAAGTGCAAGAGTTGTTGGAAGGAGAGGTCGATAGATACCAACGGGAGGGATGGGCATCGCCATAAGAGGGACGATGGAGAGTAAAGGCACATGAGCATAGGAGGATCAAACAATGTACCAACGTCATATCCATGACGGGAAGCTAGCTCTAAGCGTATTGAAGCATTTAGTTGAGAGCACGATGAAATGGATAGTTGCAGAATCCATAAGGTGGTAATAAAAGTCAAAGGGAGCAACAGGTGTCGTCACGTGGCTCGAGGTGAGGTGGTGGGCTCTGAGTTCGCAGATGGACACGTGGAGCACTCTGACACCCCATCCAGGGAACATAAAATTAATATATGTAATGAATTTATAAAAAAATATTATTTTCCAACTATTAGTAATTATTTAATAAATTATTTAAATATTTCTAAAATTAAAATGTAAAAGAGTAATCTAACACAATAATTTAATAAGAATAATATCAACGTGAAGTTTGATATCGTGATTTTAAATTTATATTTAAAATGTGGGATATAATTTATTAATGAAATTATTTAATAATTAAATTAAAAACCTTTAATTTTGATATGATGATTTTAAATTTATATTTAAAATACAAGATACAAATTTATTAATGAAATTATTTAATAATACAACAATAAAATA
>SNQJ01S0294589.1:0-10612 GCA_010110895.2 Picea sitchensis | reverse complement strand
GAAGTGCAGCGGGGTGCCTTTTACCCACATCTGTGAATGGAAGAGGCGCTCTCCTTATTTTGGCTCATCTAGTTCACTAGGTTGGAGCTTGGTGGTAGCAACGATGGCACTGGGTTCCACATCAATGATCTGTCTTCCCCTTTCTAGTTCTATCTCGGAGTCAGAATCTGCATCTAATTCAAAGACTTTCACTTCGGCCACTAGCAACTGCTTTGAGTGGCAGTCAGCAGTGTTATTCCAAGGGCTCTTATGGAAGTCGCACCACTTCCCGGTATCTTTCTTTGTCTTTCCAATGTCCTTCTTTGCTTGCGGCTTGTACTGGTTGTATTGATACTGTCTGTCTTTGCTCTGTCCTTTGTTCGGTGGGTTGGGGCCACCCTTTCCTGGCTTTTGTTGTGAAGGGTTCCCAAGCCCAAATTGTCGCGTCTTTTGTTTCAGCTTCTGCTTGATTTTGACGACATATCGGTAGGCCGCACCCAAGGATGAGATGTCCATAAATTCCATTTCGGTCTGGATGTATCTATGCAGAGCACCATGATACTTAAGCACCATATGTCACTCTGAATCTTTGATACCCAACTTGGTTCACAATGTATGGAATATATTTGTGAAATCTGGCACTGCTTGGTCTCTTTCTTGCCGCAGTGTCGTCCATTTGGTATACAGGTCATCATAACTTCCGATAAGGTAGTATTGTTCCTTAATAGCATCCCTGAAGGATTCCCAGGTGATCGTGACTGAAAATAATGAGGTTTCCTCTGTTTCCTTTTTCTCACAGAAAGTTTCCCACCAATCTTTGACATGGGGAACAGATTTGAGGAGCGCAAAAGTAATCTTTTCTCTATTCGAAAATTTATGAACAGAAAAATGCCCTTCTAGTAGATTCAACCACTTGTCTATATCATCTGCGTCTATCTGACCTTCAAATATAGGAACATCAAAGTTTATTTGTACCTTGAAGGGGGTGGCGCCTCCATTCGAAGAAGATGTGTCTCATGTTGGTAGTCACCGAAGGATTTGCGCGAAACTATCCATCATCTCGTTCCTTTGTTGCGTGAGGGCTTCCGCAATCAATAGTTTGAAAGGATCTCCCGTCCCATCATCTTTCTTTTCTCCTACCATGGGAGGTCACTTGGGCATGTGAGAGCTTATGTCCTCAAGAGAAACAAGCTCCAGACCCAACTCTTTGTATTCCGACCTCGTTGGGGCATGCATTAAGACGACAAGGAGCAGACCGCTCTAATACCACTGATTCAGATTTTATGAGAAGAACGAAATGAATATAGATTATTAATAGGTGCTTAACACAAAATAACAGAGATACAGTAAAATTGGTTTTCTATTCAATAACGAAATAAGCTGAAACTGTAAAATGCAGCGGAAACAAGCTTGTTGGAATGGTGGCGGCTTATCTCTGAGAAGAGATGTGACAACAGCGCACATTCGCAAGAAGAAGGTTACAATAAGGCTATGAAGGCCTTTTTACAATAAGAAAGAATTCCAAAAACCTAACCCTAGGAGATGAAGCGCCAAAAGTCATGTGGGCCTCGTTTGGGTAAGCTAGTACATCAACTTCCCAAGGTCGTAACTTTTGCATACAATATCTGTTTTAGGCGTGTGATAGCCCGTTGGAAAGGTATCATCAAGGAGATTTATTTTGGGGGCTCAATCATGCCTTAAACTATCATTGAGGAGCTTGATACCGAAAAACCTTCATTTAGGCCCTCAAAATGGCCCCAGAAGTAAAAATTGCTAAAAATAGTAAATTGTCAAAAATGTCAAAAAATTGTTTTGAGCCAGTTGGAAAAGGTAGGTGGCCACTGATATCCATCTGGATCACTTGGGGATTTTGTATGGGGGTGTGGGTACTCAAATAAAATGGCAGATGACCCCCTACACCCTTGGACCAAGTTTAAGCTCAATTGGACAAGTTTTTCTAGGTCATTGTCCATGAGGAGTTAGAGTCAGTCAAAAGTCAGCATTTAATTGGCTAAGGTAAAAAAAAACAAAAATTGTAAAAATGACTAAAGTCATGAGAGAAAGTGGGGAAATGATTCCTAATGTATTTCCTAAGTTGGAAAATTGATTTTCCACTTAGAATACCTCCCATACTAAGCCAACAACCAAAATTCATGACTCTCTAGTGAAAAGTGTAACCCCCTTCCTCATGAATCCATGGGAAAATAAAAATTAAAGTGACAAGGAAACCAAAACTGTAAGTGCACCCCTCCTTGAGCCTAAATTCATGTTTGGTGAAAGTTAAGGTGTTTTCCCCCTTCCCCTCACACCCCTCAAACCTTAACTCATGCTAAAACCCTAAAAATGTGCCCCCCTTGACTTGGTCTCTCTCCCTTGGATGAATGACACTTGTAATACATCCAAGGGGGGTCTCGCATATAAAATAAAGCCCCCACCCCCCTTCCTCATTTTCACATCTATTCTCACAGCAACTCTATTATACCAAAATCTCTCCCATCTCTTTCTCATTCTCTCCCATTTTCTCTCATGATTCTTGGTGCCATTGGACAAATATTTTCTTGGTTAATAAAATAGAATCTTTGGAATATCTCTTTTGTCTCTTGGAGTATTTTTGGAGCTATTGTTTGGTTTTTTTATGAGGTAATATTGCTGCAATTATTTTGTTGTATTCCCTTACTTGCATTATTTCACTTGGAGACCCAAGCAAAGTATTTTGCTTGGGATAGATTAGTGATAGTATTACTATTAATCTTTGTGGGTTGTTTCTAGTAGATTAGAAAGTATTTTGAAAGATATTAGGACATATTCACCTTCTTGTTGTATCTTGTAGCAAAGGTTTACAAAATCTGCAGGTTACCAAAGGCTTGGAGGAATGAATTTTAGATCTAGAAATCCATTTTTTCAGCCACCTAAAGCTTCTTACATTTTCTGTTTTCATTTCCAACCACATATCTATCAATTTCTGGCATTATTGTCATCGAAATTTTCAATCTAATCTATCTTTTTATGTTCAGATTTTTTATTAAATAATTTATGTATATTGTGTTATCATAAAAACAATCTTTTTTAAGTCATTTTAGTAATTTCCAACAAGAAAAGCTTGTTGTTTTTTTGCAGGATTTTGCATGTTTAAGGAGAATCTCTGCATATCTTTGGACCCAAAAGACTCAAGGAAGCATCCAAGAGTTTTGGTGCCAAACCCTCTTCTCTGTTATCTTTCTCTAAGCATTGTAAGCAGCCCAAGAGAGTCTCTTGGACTTGCATTCTTTATC
This sequence comes from Picea sitchensis, assembly GCA_010110895.2. Lineage (NCBI taxonomy): Eukaryota > Viridiplantae > Streptophyta > Pinopsida > Pinales > Pinaceae > Picea > Picea sitchensis. The sequence goes on along the minus strand of SNQJ01S0294589.1, from coordinate 7,361 downwards.
TCATTTTCCAAATCTAAAATTTGTAAATTAATTTTATTTTTTTCTTCCACACCTCACATAGTGATTGGCTTTGCCATCCATGAAATATCGTGAAGGCTAGATTAAAACTTAATTTTTTGGTTTTTTTTTTTATTTACCCACCTTGGCCAAAACCGGTAGGCTTGTCCTCCATCTTGTGCCATAGTTGTGAGGTTATTCTTTTACTTTCAAGTCATTTAATTTATTTAATTTCGCCCACACCTTGCATAGTGCTTGGCTTTGATATCCATGCAATATAGTGAAGGCTATTTTAAGTTAACTTGTTGAAAAGTAATCAAATTGGTGCCCCGCCTTTTGCCCCGTATTCCCTCCCCTTTCCAATTTGTGGATCTTGGGTAACTAAGAAAGGGAAAAGGATTGAGAGGCTAGATTAATTAGACACTATTATCCTTTACCCTAGGGATAACTAAGAAGATCACGTCTCAAGGCCCACAGGTCCTAGACATGGAGTACCAAGAGCCGAATGACTTGAGCATGGCCCCGGAGGGCCTTTATTTTCTTTAGTGCAGTCCATTTACCATGAGAAGTATCCATCCCACCAGCTTGGTCTTGAAGTAGCAGTAACTCTTCCTCCATGAGATAATGAGTCTGGGTATCATGGTATGTGTTAGCGTTGGAAGTCACTCCTGGATTGCTTGCAGGAGCATAGCCCAACGCCCATCAGTTTAATGTCACGATTTGATAAATGGGCGATCAAATGGGTAGAGACTCAAGGAGATATCACTCTAACTCGGGGACTGGATCTAGTACGTAAAGAAAAAAGGAGGTCTGGAATCCTAATTTCAGCCAGTGGGTTGATTAAAAGATGAGCAGGTGGAAGACTTAGTAAGAAAGGTGAACAAACAGCTCTGGGCAACAGGCTTGCAGCGGTTTATAGGGGAAAAACTCTCAACGCAGGATCCTCCTGGTTTAGAGCTTCAAGAAACTGAATAAAAGACTTGACTGGATCTTCCAATTCCATGTCATTCAGTGTTAAGGAAATCACGGGAACCGATTAGAGACTCCGTAACTATTACAGTGATCCATTACAACATCATCCTACAATAGCTACAACTCGACTAGATCCTCCAATTCCGAGTTGCTCTAACACAGTATAACAAAGATGTAAAGAAATTGGCATTCATCAGGCAAGAAGTCTCAGAAGTCTAGAAATAACCAGAAAACAGTGCTTCATTAAAGTTTTACAACCGGGAGCTCTGCTCAACCATCAATGCTTACAAAATACCAAAATTGAGTCTATATACTCAGGAAACTTCACCTCACAGAGGCGTGTACAGTCACTCAAAGCCGGGTGTCCCTTCAGTCACATTCGTACTGATGCCTTCTTTTAAGCTCCATTTTAACTAAGCATGGCTCTTGTAAGGAGAGTAGCTGAGCCATTAAGTGCTGGGTTAGCGTGTGCAGACTTTTCTATTGAGTCGAGGACTCCGGCATGGCTTCTCTGGGAAAATTGACACACAAGACCTCCTCGGGCAGATGGCTTGCCAGAACCTCCATTCCCTCTCTTAATGAATGAGAGGAAGTCTCAACCACCCGCTCTTGTCATCATTTACTTTAGGCGAGAAACATTATGGAGATCGGATCTGGTGGCACTTGGAGACTGCGACGATCCTCTCTCTAACTGAACTCAGCGCTTCGGCCTTCTTGATATGACGGTTCTTACTTCTCCTGGCGATGCCGTGGGCTCGGGCCTGAGATTCTCTCGGCACCTCGCACCTTGGAAAATAACGGAGCTGCTTTTTGCAAATTGGAGTCGCAATGGGCGAAGCGCCGAGATGGCTCTACTCGCGCCAGGTGTCCGCTTCAGATGGACGGCCTTGATCATCTCGGCAATACTGTGGGCCCGAGTCCTCGGGACCTCGCAACCTCGTTGGTTGAACCGTTGAGTTTTCACCCTTCTATTTTGCGAGTCCCCGAGATGCGAGTATTTAATGGAATGCTGACTTTATCTCCACCTAACGCGTGTCCACCCGTCGACCACGCGGTCCCACCTTATGCTCTGCCACACGTTCACACAAACCTCGGCAGTTCGCAACTCGCGAATCCTAATGCCAATACCTCGGGACTTCTCGCAGCGAGATCCCGAGGGCTTCTGCCACCTGTATTCCACTTCACCGCTTTGTTATGGCCACCTGTCCTCCAATGGTCGAAATCTCGCAACCTCGCAAACTCGCGATCCTCGCAGCCAATTCCTTGGGTATTTTCTTACGAGACTCCGATGCACGATCCCACGTGCGGATCCAACAGCTGTCCTCTTCTCACTCCTCGCGCCTTCGCGACTTGGAGTACCAAATGTTTGGGCCTTTACCCTACGAACTCCCGAGTTCGCGAGATCCCTCGATCTCTGACACGCGTCCTCTTCAATGGACGGTTCTGATATTATCGCCACTTCGTCGCTCATGAAGTTGAATGACTTATTCTTCCAACCTCCGATGCCCGAGTCCCCGATGTGGGTAATCTTGTGACAAGCGTCCGCTCCCGAACCAACAGTCTAGATCTGTTCTTCTGTCGATCCGACGGCTGACATCGTTCACCTCTTTAACAACATCTGTGTTATACTTGGCGTGACTCGGCTGACTGCAATTACCCACTAACTGTCGATCTGCTTCGCAAAAATAGACCCTGGACGCTAATGTTGACATTTTGCCCGCTCGCTTGACCTGCTACTTGGAAAAACAAGGATTCTCCTGTGCTGCGCTTCATCATTTCGTGCAACTTGCAGACCCGAATGCTCTCGAATCCATGACAAGAATTATCGCTAACAGTATGTGTCACTCTGATCGTTGAATCACTTGAATATGTTGCATTGAATTTTTCTTCATTTCATGAAGTTTGCTAGGAAATTATACTCTTTGCCTTGTTCATACCTAGAAGGGTGACATGGTGCTCTAGTAAGTTGATATCCTTTTAGGATGGGTTGCCACTGGGTGGGTCTGTGAAAGGTCATCGTATGTTCCCTCCATACTTACCACTTTCCATCTTTATTCCTCTCATATGTCCCCTTATCTTTGTTTGGTCATTAGGATTGGCCACACTAGGAAGGGTTGTACTTTGCCTTGTGGGAAGAAGGGGTTAAAGGCCTAGAGGGTAAAAGTAGCTGGCAAGAGTTAAAAGCCAATATTGAAACCTTTGAGATGCTTCACCCAGGGATTCCCAAGAAAACAGTAAAATCTTCTCAGTAAGAAAATGGAACTTATAAGATACATAAACACTCAAGGTACTAGTTGGTGGATAGGAGGTATCATCATGAGTCGACCTATTATGACCATGGGCATGTAGCGGTATGACACTACCACCTATCTGGTCACCAAACCAGAGTAGTGGCTCTTGGCAGCATAGCCAAGTGAAAGGGGGTCTTATCACGAGCCAACCTTCTCATCTCCATGAAATGTTTGTGGATAACAATGTCACCTCTGGTCATCAAGCTAGGATAGTGGCCCCCAACTTTTCCCTTGAAGCACAAAATCAAAATATCAAAAGAATTAAAGCTAAGAATAAAAGGAAATGAATGGGCTAGGAAACAATTACATTTATGACAAGGTGCAGCTCTGCCTCTACAAAGGCACCCACAAGAAAGATTTACATTTCCATGTTATTAATGCACCCCATGCCCAAACACTTACCCCATGCCACCTCATACACTTACATGATCTGGATTGGCTCCCACCTAGGAAACACCCCAAACTTAAGGAAGATTATCCCAATAGGACCACCTTGAGACCTCCAAACCTGACTTTTTAAATTGCATAACATCTTTGAGCATTTTTCTAGGTTAAGGGGGGAGGGGGGTTGATGCACATGTTTAGGTAATTTAATTATTGGATGTGATTTACATGTTATGATCTCTGTGACTTATGAAACCCTGGAGGGAATACTTGTTGTTGTTGCAGGACCTTGTCTGATGGACAAGTACACATGAGGGAATAATTAGTTCGAACCTTCATGGGGGCTTAAAACCCACAGATGGATGTTGTAACCCAAACCCGAGGCAAGAAGACATCATAGATTTGCACCAGGAAGAAAGAAGGATGTTGCCTTTGGAGGCACCCTAACAAACCCAGACCCGGGGGGATCTTGCTTTTCCACATGGACGTTGGCCCTAGAAGGCCCATGACGTCACCATCATGACCCTAGACGTCATCTTGAGCTAGGGTTTTTGTTTTGGAGGCATTTATGAGCCTACTTGCACATGTGCGCTTCATCTAGGGCCTTTGGAGGCCAAGCGCCCTACCTTTCAGGCCCAACGTTCCACCTAATACCCTCAACATCACCCTAGAAGGGCATGATGTCACACTTGGAGGTGTCTTTAGATGTTAATTAATTTTTCTTATGTCACAATTGAATTTATTTGTAAATTGGCCAGGTCGGCCTTTATTTGACCTAAAATTAATTAAAGGTCACCAGTTTTGTATAAATAAACATAAAGTACATTCATTTTTACATCACAACTCACCTCTCACAAGAGGGAGGATTGCAAGTTTAGCCCTAAAGGGGTTATTGGATGAAATTACCAAGGCGCACTTGCTTGGAGGCTATTTTGGATGCATTTTGGATCATTTCTTGGTGAAATTTTGGCAAATCTAGAGTTTTTTTGCTTGATTATTCTTAGTGAAGTAAATCTGCGATTTTCATATGTAAGATTATGAAATTGTTTGCTTGAAACCCTAGGGGTAAGAAACATAATGTGCTTCTTTCTTGCTGTTTATTTTTCTAGTTTTTCTTAATAAGATCTTGTCTAGACAAACTTCTAGAGCCCTAAAGTTTTAGCACTTTAGAAGCTTTGTCTAGTTCTTATTGCATTAAATATTTTTCAAGAGTCTAAGCATAGGAGAAATCACTAGGGCCTAGAAGTGCCTACACCCTAGTTGAACCTTCTCTTTGAGGCTTGGTGCTTAAGAACTTAAGGTACTACTTCTCAAGCTTCCACCTTGTTATCTTTTAGACAAGTATAATCATTGTTGTCTCTCCAAGTTAATGTGATGATATAATTGACTCCATAAACCCTGAAGGCACTAGTCTCTTTTCTCTCTGTTGTTGGAAGGTTGATCAAACACTCAAACACTATTCTCTTAAGCTATTACTAATTAAATCTAACACTAGTTTAGCCTAGATCGTTGACTTTATTGTTGTTTTTATAAATGTTTGCTACAACCATCTAACTGCAACAAATTTTCTGCATAATTGACTTTGAATGCTAGCTAAACACTTCAGAAGATGTCTATGACATTTGATTATCATTCCGCTTAGTAAATGTTATCTTTTCACCGTCTTTTCAAGAAATTCTAAAGAGATTTTATTGTGGCTGTTACAATTTATTAATTGTTGTTGTAAACTTATTAACTGTTGCAATTTTATATCAGCTAGCACTTATTTTCACTATCCATTGTCTATTGAGTTGTTATTATCATATTTGTACTTGGAATTATTGTATATGCATGCTATATTGTCTTGTTCCGGGCAGGTACATCAAGCACTTCATTAACCTCATATTTTAGACACAGACTTAGTGACTTTGGTAACCAGTGAGGGGGGAATATATCTTGACCATAACCCTAATTTTCCATCCCTTTAGGTTACTGGGGACACCTCCCTTGGGGTAGACCCTACCTATCCCTAAAAAGTGTGGATTTCCTATTAAGGTGATAGTGATAGGATATCCTATTTGTTTCACCAATTTATATTACTTTCCTTGGGATTTGGACAAGTACAGATTGCGCGATAACCTTTTTGGCGTCATTGTCAGGGAACATCGAGTCAATTTTCCTCGAACGAAAAATTTTCGGTAAGCCTTTTTCTCAAAGCCTTTCACTTTTCAAATCTTACCTGGCGACTCCATTGAGGATGATTCCCTCTTTTCTCTTTGATAATCCCTAGAAGGATTATTTGGTGACTCCAATAATAACAAAGCCAACCATGGCTTCTTAATGGGACCCAAATAATTTTAAACCCTTAGATATGAGTGTAATTTTGGGTTACCCTCGACAAATGCCTCCAAGGTATGAAAATTGGCTCCTTAGATTCATTGGTAATGATGGGGTTAGGGTTGAAGATCACATGGATAATTTTTGGGCTTTCTTTCAACTCCACCCTATCAGTGATGATGTTGAATATTTGGCAATGAAACTTTTCTTTTCCACTCTTCATGGCAATGCTAGGGAATGGTATGATAATCTTCCTGATGCTAGCATTACATCTATGGGCCAGTTAGAAGAAATCTTTCTCGAGAAATGGGGTATTAAATTATAAGATATCCACATGCTAATAAAAATACCCGAGTACATGAAACAAACTAAGAACGAGATTGTCAAGGAATTCCATACCAAGTTTGAGAATTTGCTATAACAAATTCCTAGAAGCCATTGTCTTGAAGACAAGTACCTCATTTACCTCTATACCAATGCACTCTTGGTGCATTTATGGTTTTTCCTCGGTGAAAAAGGGCCAAGAACAATCCAAGAATATTATCACATGGCTATACAAATTGAGGAAAATATCTCCTTGTTCAAGGGAGAACACCTCTTTACTCCAGAAATCAAAGTGGATGACCCCAAAGATACCCAAGATACTCTTAGTCTAGAGAGATTAATTTCCCTTGAGATATTTGTTACTAAATTCTAGGAAATAATGGAACAAGTCATCGACCAACAAGAGGTTGAGGAGAGGGATCCTAATGAAGGTCTCCAATCCCATGAGGAAGAGCAAGGATTTACTCATGCTCCTATTGAGGATAATAAAGACCTGGTTGAAGAGTGAGAGCCTGAAGATATCAAACATGATGATGAAGTGTTAATGTGTGCTCCTCCCTCTGATGAATCCATTTGAAATCCTATTCCTCCTGCACAAAAAGAAGAGGATGAGGTTAGTCACTTTCCTTTTCAGGTTTTTGATGATACCCTATTCTATGATTCAAAAGGTAAAGAATTAAGGGAATCCCGGGAAGAGCTAGACCCTCCATATTATGAAGCCGAAGATGTAGGGGAAAGTCATGAGGATGAGGCATTAATGCTTGCTCTTCCATTTGATGAAGTCATCCAAGTCTTCGACGCTCCTACACAGGAAGAAATGAATACGGTAAGTTGTTTTCCTTTCCAAGATTTTGAAAATGCTTTGTTTTGTGATTTGGAAAGTGAAGAAGTGTTAGAGGATCCCTTGGATGTTTTAATCCCTTTGTGTTATGAGAAAGGTAATAACATGGCTGATAATATTGATGAGTTCATACACGTTGGGAAACATAAATGGGATTTGATTGGGTATGATGGGGATCTTGTTTACGACATTAAGGGTCATTTCCAAATGTTTCATTTACAACTATCATATGAGGT
>SNQJ01S0294588.1:7209-17821 GCA_010110895.2 Picea sitchensis | reverse complement strand
GGAAATTTCGTTTACAAAATTTTGATGCTGGAACATCAGACACCAAGTAGAACCAAGATGATCTTCGACATAGATGAATGCTTCACGGTACGTGAGTTGACCCCTGTGTTGAATAGGCGGTCAACAGGACCCTAACATGTTCTGAACAAAAACTAGTTCAAAACAGTTCACTAGCTATTGATTTTTGAGATCTATCAACTCATCATTCAATAGTTGGAATAGAGATTGAGGAAGTCTAACTTTAGCTTGCGTCACTTGCAAACAAGTTAGCACTGATTGAAGAGTTGTTTTGTTCAATATCACTGTGTTGTCTTTAGTGGTGTTAATTAGAGTGTTCAGTAACTCTAATAATTCTAGATTTTGAGCCATTTCAAAAAAAAAAAAATGAGGTCTCCTTGTGCAGGTAGATCCTAATTACAATTTGACTCAACAGAAGAAGGCTTATATGCAACTCGCTCACTTGAATCACTCGCATGAACTTCATACTCACTTGATTTTGTTTGCTTGAACTTGCTTCCAGGAAGTTGAGGATGTCGGCTACCACCGAAAATGCATACAAAGTGTCATGTTTACAATGATTTGAGTTTTAACCACTCAACCTTGTCAATTTCGACTCAAAAATTACAATGAATCTTGGGTGTCGGGCTCAGCCGAAAATGCACCTTATGACAAATTCAATTCAACTCAACTTGATTACACTTACAAATACACTATTTCTAGTACAAATCAACTTGATCAAGTAATCTTACAACAAATATTGTTTGCAAGTTACAATTTAACTTCAAATGATCCATGATGTGTTGAGTTCGAAAACTTTGATTTGTCCACTACTGATGTGGTCGACGACTTGAATGCTTGAGAATGTTCTTTCCATAGATGTTTGATTGGTACTAATTTGTGTGCCTAAATTTGATTTCCTTGTACTCAATGTGTATAGTGTTTTAAATGAAAAATTGCAAGTGTGTCAAAACTAGACACAAGATAATTATCCAAAAAAATAACCACCATCCACAAGAACACAAATGTCCTTAGACCCACTTATTCAATTTCAGGCCAGGTCTAGGATGAAGAGCAAAATAAAACTTGATTTATTTATGAGTATCTATCTTACGAGACCAAATACAATGGGAATGCTTCAATAAACTTGCACCTTCACAATGCTTTGACAAGAATTTTCAGCGCATAACACTTTACTTCTTCTCTTCGAGACTTAAAAAAGAATGAATTTCTTCTCAAGAAGTCTTACAACCTCCCATAAAAATCTCAATTCATCAATTACTTGACAAATTCTTCTAACTCTCTTAAAAAGTGGACATCTCTCACTTTTACAAACAATGTGGCAAATTCTTCTAACTCTTTAAAAAAAGCTCGGGACAGTTCCCACAAAATCCAATATTAACACAATTTTTTTTTTCGCTTTTCTACACGAGGGATTTGACACGATTTTGTTTGATATTTCAACAGTATTGAATTCAAAACCAAAGTTTTAATAGTCAACTTTACCAAAGCTTTTAGTGCGCCTTGTGTCCTTGATGCAACTGGTGCTTGGCATATGGACCCTTAGTGTTGTGGAATGGCACAGGACCCTTGAGATGCCTTCATTGGAACTCCAACCAACAAACTATACAGTCCTCCAAATTGTCGGAAATGATGGAGCAATAGTCCACAATCTTCTCCAATGGCTCATCTTTTCAACTAGCAAAAAGTCGAAAGGCACTACAACATTTTGATCCATATTTCATAGCACACTTGACCTTTTGGAATTCATAGTTTTCTATCCGCCATATTCTTTTGGCTCTTGATTCTTGTGCTGTGAAATGGCCCGTGTGACCTGCAACAACCGAGTCTCGACGCTTAAATAAATCTGAGTAATAAGTCTTGGCTCTCCGGAGACTTCCCGTTAATCAATTCACCACCTCGTGGCACTTTATTGGTAGGAAATGAGAAACATCTTTTCCCATCTTCCATATTCATGAACCGAACGATCTTCATCAATTGCAGTGCCTACGACATCCCCACATGCTGCAATAGTGTCGTCCTTTCTCGAAGAAGTTTCAGGCTGCCAATTGAAACAAATCTCATCGTCTATTTGGGTGTGTTCCTCGACAAATTTCTTTATCGCTTTAATGTACATAAGAGTCAAGGGAAACAAAGAGATCAGAAAATGATGCGGAGGACAGGATATTATGGACAACACCAAAGAGAGGAAACCTCGATCTCAGACGGAATCAAATTCGATCTGATGATAAATCTGAAGGGTTATACTACCATCCCCATCGTCACTATCAGGACCGGAAGATTTGCGTATGGTACCCCCCAAAATCTCATTTTTCTCGTTATTCTCATCGACCATAGCACCAACTGTCTCGAAAATCTCTCTGAAGATCCATACAACTCAACAAACATGAAGCAAATATTTGAGGAAGCAATATACAAATCATGAAGGTTAATCCGATCGTTGGATCTTTATTTCCATTGTGCAAAGGATTATAGATCCACAATTTGTCGGTGTAGGCAGCGAGGATACTTTCACTTGGATCACCACCGTGGAGTAGTCAAAATTATCAATGATCAGATCTGAATCCCAGTAGATCGCAGTTCTGAGGAAGATGTGCAGATTATATCTCTACAAAATTTTATGGGAGCATTTAGCATCCTTTTCACAACTTAATTGTACAAAATCCGTTGAATTTCAGGTCACTATCATAAGCATTACACATTGGGATATTGCAAACCAAAAACACATAATGAAACATGTTCGTCCTATCATGAGGGATGTATATAATATGATTTCGGTGGGATGCAGGAAGACGATGACTTGAGATCTTGGGTTGCTTGATGACGTAAGAGGATATCTGATTTCTATCTGAGGTGAGCTCTAATCATAAAGATCCATTGCACTTGTTTAGATCTAACGAATCTAGACAGCGAGATCAATGCTTACGATAAAATCAATCCTTCGCCTCCTTCATCAAGCCATGAGGCACATAAACAAAAGAGAAAGAAATCCCTTCTGGTTGTAGTATGTTCCGCCGTTCTTTTAGTCGGTGTAATTTGTGTGAGCATTCAATTTACCCATGATGAGAATTCTGACCATAATCGGATTCGATCCCCAGATCTCATCTGCAAGATCTGTAACTCAACATCCCATCATGACCTATGTATGTTGGATTTACGTCTGTGTGCAGGATATCTGCGGGAAAACATGAGCTAGCTTGCAATAATCTCAGTGGAGGTTAGTCGTGACAAGGCCATTAGGGTTACTCAATTCGCCATGGATCTATATAGAACAATTATAGGCAAGAGCCTCGACGCCATTGAAGATTGCTGGAAACTTTTGATTGATACAGTGATTAACTTAACTCTTCGGTTTCAGTACTGGTAGAGCAAGGTTGGAGGCAGAGGATAGTCGATCTGAGGACATGGCTCAGCGCGACGCTCACTAACCCTTGTACAGGAAATTCCTGTACCTAATATATACTGTAGCTGACTGAAGGTATTCCGGATCACTGTGTACATATACATGGTGAATGAGAAAAGATCGGATCATCGTAGTCTGAAAGGTGCAAATCTGTACTGATAGACAATGTCTATCCTTTCTCTAATCAACAGATATAACAAAGATCCTTGAAGAGATGTGTGAGATCCGATACAATTTTTTTTAATAAAGTAAACCCTAAAGCCAAATTTAGTTGGGCATTTGACATAGATTTGAAAACCATAATTCCTGGAAATGCTTATGGTGATTTTGTGCAGGTACTACATGTAATTATCATCCTGAAGAATTGATACACACAACACAAAATAGATCTCATAACATGAACTCACATACCGTACTAAAATGATAGAAAATAGTGTACCTAAGTTCCATACCACATCAACGGTGTTCTCCTTCGGCCAGTCCCTCACGTTGGATTGGAACATGCACACTCTGGTTTCAATTTCTTTCTCTCATTCCTCTGTATTAGTGAAAGGCAGCTTGTACTCTTCAGATTTTTGTCAATATCCAAAATCCTCTACTTCCATGAAAAACTATCATGGCTCTCAAGACTACCAGGCCCTTAAGAACTATAAGAACTCTGATACCAATTGATACAATATAGATAAGAACAACAACATTGCGGAAAAGGCTCACTAGCCAACACTTAATTGTATTCACTCCAATGTTACATATTTATAGTACAATGGGGGATGCCACCTCATAGAGAGATTTTCTCTAGATCCTAAAATCATGCATGATGACTAGGCTAGGCAATCTTAACTAACTCATTAGTCATCACTTGAGGATATATTACTAATATTCTAAATGAATAATACAAATATAGGTGACAATTTAGACTTAGTGATTGATAAAGGTAAGCCATAGACTAACAAAACTGTCAAATTGTGAAAGGGTCAGACCATGCTAATTCAATCTTTTGCAGAATGTTGCACTTCCACGATGAATGATTGTCATGAGATTTACATGGGCAGGTATCAATATTTTTCGGACAATAAGTTAGTCGTTCTCGTCCTGGATCTTCTATCGTTTGTACTCCAACATCTCTATATGTTTTTTCTTCAACTGAATTGGCATCTTCTTGAGCTTTAATGTCTGGATTTTCCAGTTTTTCTTCTTTCAATTTTCTGATTTGTTCTAGTAGCTCGTGATTGATGCTTTTTGAATGAGAATTTTCTTCATTTTTTTCTGATAGGTTCTTCCCGAGTTCTTGATTCTCTTGTTCCAACTTCTGAACACATTGTTTTCGAACCTTTGACCTCTTGATCTATGTAAGTAGTTTTTTACCGTGTTCTTTTAAATGAGAAATTTCTTCGCTTTTATCCTTGATAACTTCGTCAAATTCTGTTTGCATTCTTTGCATTTCTTTGTTATTTTCTTGAAGTATCACTTCTAAGATATCGTTAAAGTCTTCTGGTGTTACGGAATACGGCTCCGATGTGGTGTCTTGTAATGTTATGATTTTCTCCTTATTGGGGAATGTCACAAACTTTTTCTCCATGTTTAATATGAAGGTACCTAGACTTTTAAACCAGGGTAACCCGATGACGATGTCAACATCTTCTTGATACATAGTTGTAACATAGAATTAAGATATATACTCATATTCATCAATCGTCACTTGTAACTCCTTAATTCGAGAATAATCTTCCTTTCTAATTATATTCGTCTGTAGAATTAATAATTGATTTTCCAAATCAATATTCATGTAATTTGCATTATAGTCTTGTTATCACACAATTTGTATTTTGATAGAAGAGAAGGTAAATGGAGAGCAAATTGGCGTAACGGGAGACTATCCTATCATTGTCACCTCAATAGGATGTCTCTTTTTATTTAGGGTGGTAAGCCCAGGGGAGACATCCCTGGTGACCTGGGGGTTTTAGAAGGCAAAGTCAAAGTGGCTAGATAAAGATCCCCTCTCACAAGTCACCACCAATCATAAAGTCTGGTTTTATAACCAATGAAGAGATAATATGTCAAAGTGTATTGCCCAGAACAAAGCAACAAGAAAACTATATATTTGCAAGTACACTTGCTGGTTAGCACTTCATAAAACCATAGACTTTCTTGATAAAAGCAATTTGCTGAATATAATGAAGTAAACAGAAAGTTTATAACAAAAATCTTTATAGAGCAATACTTACATTAAATGCCTTGAAAATAGCTTCAAAATGACTAAGAATCATTAAACATTGAAATCATCACATTAGCATCAGGGATAATTTTAGGGGCTAAATTTTGCTCATGGGCTAATTTTCCATGGCTTTTCCCAAAACAAGATTCGCTATTTTAAAAATGATTCGCCCAATTCACTTAAACCATAACCATTCAATTAAGAAGAATTGCAGAAAATTCACTTACATTCATCAAGAATAATCAACAAAATCCCTAGTTGAACACATCCACCAAGAAACTTGCCAAAATACACCAAATTTAGCCTCCTTCAACAAGTGCACCTAAAATTTCAGCCAAGAAATCCAAAGTAGGGTGCAAATTTCAGTCCTCACAAGTGTGAGTGAAAGATGATGAAAAATAAGAGGTAATTTCCCCTTATTTATACAATACTAAAGACCAAAATTAGGTCAAAAAGCCCGACATGGCCAGTTACAAATAATATCTAGTTTTTACATTAAATGTCACAAATAACCCCTAAATCAAGCTGCTAAGGTGACGTCATGCACTTTTAGGGTAACGTTAGGCTCTTTTTGGGCAACGTTGGCCTCCTGGAGAAAAACGTTAGCCCTTCTTGGGCCTTAGGAACCTGCCACACGTGCCACTTGGCACACAACTGCCTCCAAAACATCTCAAAACGTTGGATGACGTCATGGGTGACCTGGGTGACGTCATGGGCCTTCCAAGGACTACATCATGGTGGAAAAGGCACAACCACGCTGGGTCTAGGCCTGCCAAGCTGCCCCTGGTGAAATGTCCTCTCTCTCTGGTGCAATCCTCTGATCTGTCTCTGCCCCCTGTTGGGGTCTTAGCATCAATCTGGTGGGCTTTCAGCCCCATAGAGGTCTGAACTAATCATCTCCCCATGTGTACATGTCCATCGGGGTACCTCTCCATCGGGTGTGGCCCTGCAACATCAACATATACGCCCTCCATGGGCTCATAAGTCACAGGGATCATAGCAATGTCAATCACATCTAATCATCAAGTTATTAAACATGTGCATAAAACCCCCTTTACCGAGACAAGTGCTCAAAGACATTATGCTAATTTGCAAGCCAAGTTTGGATAGAATGCTAGGACGTCCTATTGGGCTAATGCTCATTGGATGTGGGATGTTTCCAGGAGAATCAAATCTAGGCCATGTGAGTGGATGAGGTGGTAAGGATGTTTGGGCAAGGGGTGCGGTGATAGCAGGGAAATGTATGGCTCACTTGTGGGTGCCTTTGAAGAGGGTGAGTTGCACCTGTCATGGATGCAAATGTTTCCAAGCCTATTCATGCCTTTTATCTTTTATTCTTATTGTTTTTTCTTCCAAGAGGCTAGTTAGGGGACACTGCCCTGGCATGGTGACCGATGGTGACAATGTTACCCACAAGCATTTCACGGAAATGAGAAGGTTGGCTCGTGATGAGACCCCCTTTCTCTTGGCTATACCACCAAGAGCCACTACCCTGGCATGGTGACCAGTTGTTGGTAGCGTCATACCGCTACATGCCCATGGACCTAATAGGTTGGCTCATGAGGAGACCCCCTATCCTCTAACTAGGTCTTGTTTTATTATTTTTTATGGGTCCCTCTGTTTCTTGCTAAGAAGCTTTTTATTGCTTTCTAGGGGATCCCTGGGCGAAGCATCTCAAGGTTTCATTCTTTTGTCTTTTATCTTTTGCCAGCTACTTTTACCCTCTAGGCCTTTAGCCCCTTCTTCCCACAAGGCAAGGTACAACCCTTAGATATTTGGCCAACCCAATGCCCATACCAGTGTAATGGGATGGATGAGTAGGAAAAAGATGAAAAGTGGTAAGTATGGTGGGAGCGGACGATGGCCTTTCATGAATCCCCCCAGTGGCAACTCAAACCCTATGGGTACCATCTTACTAGGGCATCCTGTCATTTCCCCCCAGGTGTGGTCAAGTGGAAAAGCATAAGATCCAAGCACATGTTAGAAGAAAAAAGAATCAAATGCAAATATTCAAAGGTTTTGAGGATCAGAGTGACACATACCATGATACCCGGACTCATTACCTCATGGAGCAAGATCCATCTCTGCTGCAGGACCAGGTCGAGGTGATGGATGTTGCTGCTGCTGACAAAGTGGAGACACTGAAGAATGAAAGGATGGACCCTCCAGGGCCATGCTCAAGTCGATCTGGCTCTCGGTACTCCATGTCTAGGACCTGTGGGCCTCGAGACATAATCTCCTTAGTTATCCCTAGGTTTAGGGGATAACATCTGGCTCCAACTCAAGGACATGTGCTCACCGTAGAGCACATGAGAACCTCAGCATCTCTGTCATAACCTGTGACCTACTTGATCTCAACATAGGATTGTTAGCAATCATTTGGGGTGGTGATATCACCCCCGACTCATATATATATATATATATATATATATAATACAAAATGTGAAAACAAGCATATGTACAAATGGGAATACAAACTACTCTAATATGAAATGCAAATGGTATATACAATGAATGCAAATGCCTCCCTACTTACCTCTACTTACATGTTCGCTGAAGGCTAGGTGTAATCAAATAACCAGTGAAACCACCCTAGCAATGTCTCACAATACCTACCTCTGTGCTTCATCATAAACCAAAACAGTGATAAGTTAAGTGCAAAAAGAGCATGAGTTAGAGGATGTACTATATCATCGGAAATCATAAAATCTAGCTCATGGAGGCGGGAGGGAGGGACAAAATCATGCCAAGTCATTCTCTCAGGAAAGTGCTCAATCCACTTTAGGAAGGGATCGTGAAAATTCAAAGGTTGAAAAGACTGACTCAAAAGGTCTGAAAGCCGGCTACCTTGGACGTCTTCACAATCTGAAGCCTGGGAAAGGATTGGCAAAGACCTAGAATATGACTGACAAACTCTCAAGCTAAAGCTGAAAGACTGAGATGACGGACTTCTTCTTGAGGTATTCAACCTACACTTGAACTCTAGGGTTTGCCTCAGAGGAAACTTAATACAAAAGACGTACTTCCCAACTACACCTTTAATGACACAGCAAGATAAAGTAATCGAAGGTGGCTGGAGAGCAATATCTCAAGGATCCTTCTTCGGGCAAACGATGTCCTTATTCCTATCAAGATCTGAGCACACTAGTGGTTGATAATCTTCTTCATGGAATAAATCCAAGTGCTCGGAGGAATAATCATCAAAATCCTCAAGGTATGACCGAAAATCATTAGGAGAATATAGCACCAGGTCATCCTTGGGTGTCTGGAATAGGTTTCTAACCATATCATCACCTTGTTGCCAATCGTCAAATTTAGTAATGTCATATGATAGTTGTAAAGGAAACTTTTGGAAATGATCCTCAATGTCGTAAATGGGATCCCCATCATATCCAATCACATCTCATTTACGCTTCCCAACATGTATGAATTCATCAATATTATCAACAAAGTCATCATTTTCATCATAACATGAAGGGGTTAAAACATCCAACACTTCCTCACTCTCCACATCATAAGGTAAAGAATCACTAAAAATTTGGAAGGGGAAATAACTCACCTCACTTAATCCTTCATGTGCAGGAGCTTCAAGTGTCAAATGGAAGATCTGCCTCTACATCTTCAACCTTGAGATATAGAGGATCTAGCTTGTCCAAGGGTTCGATTTCTTCTTCACTTTCTGAATCATAGAACAAGGTATCATCAAAAAACTGGAAAGGAAAATGACTCACCTCATTCTCTTCGTCTTGTGCAGGGGAGATAGGATCTTGGAGAGCGTCATCGAACTGAGGAGCGGTTACTAGTGCTTCATCCTCATAATTCACTTCTCTATTTATATCTTCATTGCATTCTACCGAATCATGGGAAAAGTCTTGATCCTCTTCAAGGGCTTGACGATTTTCTTCATAAATCTCTTGTTCTATATCAGAAGGCTCTTGGCATTGAACATGATATACATCCCTGGGGTCTTCTACAATCTTAGTGGTGAATCCTTCGTTCTCTAAGGCTGTTGTGAGATTTTGAAGGGCATCTTCATATGTCTGGCATTGTGGTCTGACAAAGTCAATAAACCTACTGCTAAGGTGTACGAAAGATGATATACCCCTATCTTCGCAACAACCCCTAAACCAATCTTGCAAAAAGGATGGTAGAGAAAGTATGAATAGTTTTACCAGAACATCCTCCCCTCCCAATTCTATCTTGCCTATATACTTCAAGAATTCTACAACGTGAGCAATTGGGAGGCCCCCTTCAAATCTTGGAGGGTTGCTTGACCATTTTGTATCAAAACAAGTCGAGTATCCTTGAAGACTTTTAAAATCAATAGTCAGATACACTTGTTCCCAGGACGCCATGATCCCATAACTTGGAAATTGTTAAATTTTTAATTAAATAAAGTACCAAGGCAAGTGTTTCTCTTCCCTAGGCGCCTAAGGGGTGAGAAAGTGCCTAATGTGGGCCCTAGTCATTAAATTTGTGAGATGCAAATTAAAAGGCGACTTTATGACTAAAGTGAGGGTGAGTGAAGAGACACCTAATCTCAACCACTCATCTAATCTAATCTCAGCCATTGGACTAGAGAGACTCACCTACCTCATGAGGTCGACTAGGGTAGAGGGGCGCACCCATTCTTGGGTAGTTGAATCATTTTGAGAGAGCAAGAGAGAGAGCATTTTCGAGCAGCAAGAGAGCAAACATTTCTGATAGCTAGGGCACGCATTCCAAGGCAGATTATGTTAATGTTTATGCCATTATTATAGTTCTTTGCATTTCAATAGATAAGAGCAATATAAGAACAAGATCACTGAGAAATACAATTCACAAGAGACACACCATTTATCTTGGGAAACCCTCTAGGGGAAGAAAACCCAGCAAAAACTTCCTTATCATAAATTGCTAATACAATGTTCAAGAGATAACTCAAACCAATACAGATAGTCCTCTCCAAAAGATGCGCCACTCTTCTCCTTCTCTCT
>SNQJ01S0294586.1:0-10678 GCA_010110895.2 Picea sitchensis | reverse complement strand
TTAGTATAAATAAGGGTCGAGGGTATGAAAAACCCTAGCTTGGATATTATTGTAACAGAGCGCTGCTCAACTGGAGGTTTCCCCCTCGAAGAGGCCTATGAACATTGCTATCTGATTCAAAGTGCTATTTCTGTTGCTATTTCGTATATCATTTCTGTGTATTGTGAATATTATGATGGATATTTTACTGTTATTCTGTCATTTCTAGCATTTCATTTCTGTTTCTGCATATTTTATATATATGGTATCTTGCATCTTCCGAAACTAGCATTATAATCAATCCAGAGTGAAAGATGCTAGTATCCACATCCTTAGACTTGGATTGAATCATGTCTGACATCTTGCCTATGCTCCTTAGCAAATAGTAGGGAATATTCATTTCAATTTTATCAATAAAATGCAGCAGAAGACTAATATGGTACCAGTATAATGTGTTGAACCTCCCTTCACATGTAAAGTATCTTTGAATGATCCTTAATATCTTGTCAAATTGCTCAATCAGATGATTCATTGGCACACCTTTAGACAAATCACCAGCTTGATGTTCATGCCTAAGGAAATCTTTGGCATAGGTTGCATTCAAATCCATGGCTTTAAACCATTTCTCACCTGTGATAGGGATTCTTGTATGAGTTGGATAGAGGACTCAGTCACCTCAAATTATAAATCCCATACCTTGGTTTTTCGGCCATAAAAATGTAAGGCAAACTGACTTGTCACCTCAGGATGACCTCTTTGCATATTCTGGAAAAAAGAGAGGCATCAAACTCTTTGAAAAACTTCTCTTGCCATGGGCTCTATCTCAAAAATATGCATATCCACAAGTTAAGTTCTAACTAACTTACCCCCCTTGTGTGACTTCTTTATCTGAGGAGTCTCCATAGTTTAGGATAAGATATTATTATGGCTATGGAGTAGTGATAACCAGGAGGACCCAAATTCAAGTGTCAAGAGAACAAAAATTACCTTAAAATAGACTGGTTACTAACTAGCTAAACTGGCTATGGAAATCCCACTTTTGGATGTAGGCAGGTATGAAGACTTGGAAAATGAAAGGATACTCTGTAATTGGCCTTTGAAACTATGTAGAAACAACTCGATTTAAATGTCATATGAGGCAGGGGAGAAAAGTGTTGTTGAGTAGCGTCTCTAAGTGGCACACTACGCATGCAGAGGATATGACTTGCTTGGATGTTGTTATATTAGTAGCAATGGTGGGTGGATGTATCAAACTTCGATATGCAGGTAATGATAATTACAGGTTTCAAAGGAGGGAAGGAAATGATAGGATGGCGTGAGGAAAAATCTCCTTCAACTATGCGGGCCCAATAACCAAAATTCCGAGCGTTATTTCTCCTTGAAATTTATGTGCAGAGGAGGAAAACACAGAATACCTGTGGAATAAAATCAGTTTGAAAACCTCTACAAGATTTTAGGAAGAAGTCACAAGCATCTCGGCCTCCAAATCTACCCCAGCATCGTATCTGATAGCACTGTTGTTGACTGGTCAGAATTGGGAGTTTGTGCAGTGCAACAATCTTGAGTTTTTCAAAAATTACAAACCGTTATCAAAGCTCATAAATATGAGATCTTGAAAGCATATTTTAACCAACTCTTGGCGCTGAAAACAAGGAAGATGACATCAATGTTGTAATCATAAATCATGATGGAATATGATGAACGAGAAAGGTGCTACGTAAACTCTTGACGAGTGGGCAACGCTTCATTTCAAAAAATGATTGGAGAGGTAAGCAAAGGACAACAAAGTAGGGCTACAAGGGCATGAGTGAGGAAAATGGCCTGTCAAATCAAACTATTCATGGAATGAATCGATCCTAGTAACAAGTCATGAACTAAATGGTCCTAGTGACAAGTCATGAGGGGATCAAAGATAAATCACGAACAAAATGGTTCTAAGTCCAAATTTGAATGAGGATTAAAACACAAGTCATGACTCAATACTTTATTTATCAAGGGGGCCCTAACAAACACACTTTTAAAAAGGGTCAAATTAAGAAAATTAAAATCTAAGGCTTAAGACAAGATAAAACTAAATCCTAAAAACCCAAGGCCACTTAGTGTGATAACATTGGCTCCACAGGGGATGGCATGCCCCCTGCGGGCTGCCAAGAATGAGTAGATTCAGTGCCTTATCCTAGGGCTATGGGGTCAGTTATTGAAACAAAAATAAAATAAAAATGATATTTACAATGGCATGCAAAGGCACTCATGGCTCAAGCAAAGTACTTTTTCAGAAAATGCCTATTTACAGGGCCACCAGAAACTTCTTCATGCTTCATATTCTGCAACTTGAAAGTGTTATTAGAGAATACCTCAGGTATTTTGAAGGGACCGATCCATAAAGCTTCAAATTTATCGTGCTTGCCTTTATGTTGCTTCGGTGCATCCCACTTGAGAACCAGATCACCTAGTTGAAAATCCTCTTTGTTCACTTTCTTATCAAACACCTGCTTGATATTCAATTTATGATCATATGATCCGACTCCCCTTGGTAATATTGGAAGAATTTTACCACAAGCAAGGCAATATGAGAAGGAAAAATGGCCTCAACTCCATACACTAGATGGAAAGGAGAAAGGCCCAAAGACCTTTTTGTTGTCACTCTGTCAGCCCACAAAGAAAATTTGATTTTTGAGTCCCATGCCTTTTTGTTCTCCTCTAACAGCTTTTTAATGATCTTTATCAAGATTTTGTTAGAGGACTCTGCAAGCCCATCCCCTTGGGGGTAGTAAGGGGTTGAGTGAACCAATGTGATCCAAAACTGTTCACAGAACTAAATTAATGGTTCAACCTTGAAAGATGCAACATTATAAATGACGATTCTGTTTGGACACCCAAATCTTGTCATAAGTCCTCAAGGAAACCAATGATAACTTTGTGGGAAGAATTCCTTGTAGGGATGGCCTCTATCCACTTAGTAAAGTAATCTGTAGCAATCAATATCCATCTATGTTGACCACTATAAGTGGGATGAATTTCCTCGATAAAATATAGGCCCCACTATTGAAAGGGTCCTGAAGCTGCCACATGCTTTAATGGAAAAGATTTGAGTTGTTGCTTTCCAGAGAATTTCTGACATTTAACATAGGCTCTTATCTTAGCAAAAACATTGGTGAACAGAATAGGCCAGAAGTACCCACCCCTGAAAATATTGTATGTGATGGTTCTCCAATAATGATGCCCCCCACATAAACTGTCATGAAAATCAGACATAGTCTTCTGGGCTTCTTGTGGGTATAGGCACCTCAAAAGTACTCCCAATGGGTCTTTCCAATACAAGACTTAATCAATAAGGTAGTATTTAATTGATTTGAGTTTTAAGGCTCTCACCTTGTTCTTTTCCATACCATCTGAAGGCTGTAATTTCTATAGAAAAAATATAATGTCCTTGTACCAGCTGCAATCTGCCAAAGTAGGGGTGACTTGACAACCACTGTCAGTCAATTCAGCCTGTTGATTTTCTAAACATGAGTTGATGAAATTTACCCCCGAGGCTGAGAAATTTGATTCAGCCAACAACTTGGCTAAACCCTGGACTTTAACCAATTTGGTAGGCTTAATATCAAGATCAAATTCAAGGATTTTAGCAATCCACTTGCTCCTTTTTCCGTCTATATATGGTTGAATGAGAATCTCCTTTACAGAAGCTGATGGGACATAAGCAATGACTCTTGAATGAAACACATAAAATCTAAAATATTTGAGAGCTTTAACCAATGCAAAGGCTTGCTTATCCATGAGGTCATATTTTAATTCAACATCTCTCAATGCCCTACTGAAAAAAGCAATGGGCTTCTCTAAGCCATCAATGTTCTTCTGCAATAAAACAACTGCTACTGTATCAAATGAAGCGAAAGAAAAAATAATAAAATCCTTGGAGTAGTCTGGATTGATAAGGACCAGGGCTTCAATCAAGGCTTTCTTTATATGATCAAAATAATTACGGGTCTCAACAGTCCATTTGATTTCATTATCCTTCCTCAACATGGTTGTGATATACTTGACTAACTCAACAAAATTTGACACAAACCTTCTCAAAAAATTAATTTTTCCCAAAAAAGATTGAACCTCCTTTTTGGATCTAGGAAGTGAAAAGGTTTGGATGGCTTCAAATATACTGTAATCAATCCTTACCCCTTCAACTAACACAATATGCCTGAATAATTTCCCCTCCTTCATGGTAAACAATGATTTTTTTGGATTCAAGGAGAGACCAAATTTTTTGCATTTCAAGAAGACCTTTTTTACATGATCATAGTGTTCTTTATCAGATTTAGAGAACACCGTTATGCCATCTAAATAGATAACAACAAACTTGTCCTTATCTCCAATAAATGCTATGTCCATAACTCGCTGAAAGGTCTCCCCCGCGTTCATCAAACCAAAGGGCATCTTGGCGTACATAAACATACCCCAAGGAGTGGTGAAGGCAGTCTTCTCTCTATCTTCTAGTAAAACAAAAATCTAATTATAACCAGAAAAACCATCAATCATGGACATCCTAGCTGCACCTGTCACCCTTTGTAATATGTGCTCCATCTTGGGAGAGGGTAATTATCCTTTTTAGAACTTCTGTTCAGATTCCGCAAATCAACAGAAAGTTTGATTTCCCCATTCTTTTTTCTCACCGAGACCAAGTTGGCCACCCATTCAAAATACCTCAAAGGAATAATAATTTTAGCATCTAAAAGATTTTTTACCTCCTTTTCCATGACAGCTAGCAACAAAGGATTGATTTGTCTCAATTTTTTCCTAAAGGGTTTGGTCTCTTCCTTTAATGGGATCTTGTGCTCTATAATGCTGGTGTTATAAGTTATGATATATTCATAAGTCGAAGTATATTCCTTTAACAAATCAGTATATTCTTCCCTCTTCTCTCTTGATAGGCTTCTTGACAACTTGACATATTTTGGATCCTTTTATGTGTCGAAGTTGCACTCAGTTATGTCAGCATCATTAGTGGACACGTTCCCCTTCATTTCCACATCATTTCCGTCAAATAATATTTCCAAAGAAACTATTCCTTTTGGAATGTGATTGCTACGTAGTTGCAAAATATGATGATTAAAAATTTTATTCAGGAAAACATCAACATGAGGATTAATTTCATAATCATGATCCTGATCAATGTGTAATGCAAAAAACTCATCAACAGTCTCGAGGAATGTTTTAAGTTCTAGATCATTTTCAAACACCTTCCAATATTTCACATTGTTCGGTATAGAAGGCTTGTACTTAACTTCTACATCATACTTGAGTTCAGGTGGTAAGGGGATTATGAAATTTCTTGCTGATATAGCCAAAGAATCAACCATGATATTCTCTTCTCTAGAAATAAATGAAATGTTAAAAGCTGAGAAAAAACTGTCCACCAAGTCCCACACTTCATTCTTGTAAGATCTAAGCCTAGGGTGCTTTGTTTGATAAAGATTTTTAATCTGATGGACTATTAATTCAACATCCCCAAATACTGATAGCTCTTTTATCCCAATGTCTTTAGTAGTCGTCAGTCTGAAGACAAGAGCTTCATACTCTGCCACATTATTAGTAGTTTCAAATTCTAGTTTGTATGACAAAGATATAGTCTCTTGAGCTAGTGAGACAGAGACCACTCTAGCACCAGCACCTTCCTTAGAAGAGGCTCCATCAAAGAACATCTTCCAAATAGAGGTGTTTAGAGGAGACTCCTCACAAAAGGTAACAGACTGTTTTCTGATTTCAAGAGGAATTTCAGGAGCGTCAATGAGTTGTAAAATGCTAGATCCCAAATCGGTACCAAAAGAAAAAACATGATGATTTGTGGGGTTTGCTTCATCACTAATGATGTAAGTCAATTGAGATTCCCTATAAATTATTCTATGCTCCCCCCAAAAATGGGAATAGTATCATATGAGAGATCCATCTGCAAGGTTCCCCCAAGTCTTTTTATCCAAGACCTTGACAAGAGCATTCCGAACTTGGGGGGAACATCGACCACCATGATATCCATGACTACACTTTTCATGGGAAGATGAAATAGAGTCACAACCAGATCCTTAATGACTCCAAGCCACTTCACTATCCTGGAGTCAAAAGAATATAAGTCATGGTAAGTCTTTGTGATTTCTAACCCAAGTTCATCCATAACATTTTTTGGCATGAAACTGTGGGATGCCCCTGAATCCATCAAACAATTATGCAACACCTTATCATGAATATTCAGTGATGTATAGAAAGGAGGTGATGAATCATCTCTATATTCTATCAATGGACCCAAGATAACTGTTGGTTTTTCATCTTGCAGATTTACTGAATCAATGGCACTTGGAGAGGCTTCGGGTTGTAACATTTTGGAGAGATATTTTTTAAATTCTTCATTTTTTATCAATTCCAAAAAATGTATAGGGATCTTTATTTTTTGGATCTCATTCTCAAAGATGAAGGGCTAACTTTGAGTATCTTTTTCCTTACTGCTAACTGTCACAGTTTTGGCAGAATTTTCTTTTTGGGCAGGCTGATTAGGAGCATCAATTTTTTCTTCATTCTTCTTGGATCTCAGATTATATCTATTAGGGATTTCTTTTTCTTTCTCTCCCTTACTTAATTAATTTATTTGAGTATCCATTAGGGCTTTCTTTTGTTATTTGAGTATTCATTTATTTGAGTATCTATTAGGGCTTTCTTTTTCTTTCTCTCCCTTACTTAATTCATTTATTTGAGTATCCATCAAGGATTTATCATAAGCAGATTGAGTCAAGTGAGGGTATGGGGATGTGTCACCTAAGCAATGAATCTCAGGATCTAATTATTCCTCCTCTCCTTCTTCATTAGCAACCAGGTTGTTATGTAGAGGAGTTTGTACCCTTTGAACATCTCTCTCTCTGTTTCTGGGATCTCTAGGAAGGATTTGGGGAGCATTATTTGGTCTCCTAAAGTTACCTCTGTTATAAGTACTTTGAGTATTTTTGTAGGTCTATTTTCCTTCCAGTTTTAACTTCTCTATCTTAGTAGAAAGGGATTTTACTAGTTTGGTGAGCTCATCTACTTGAGGATGAATAGTATGGGAGTTATAGGTTGAGGCTTCAGTTCTTCTTTTTCTCCTATCCCTATCATATTTCCCTTTGAGTTTATCAGATACCACTATGTTGTATTCCACCTCCAAGGCTGCATCTTGCATATGAACTAAGGAGGATGATCTTCTTTCTCTCAGTAGAAGGAAAAACTCGGGGTCAAAGGCACTGGCATAAGTGATTTTTGCAGAGGTTTCAGTGGGTTTTATCTCATCAGGAATCATATTGTACATTTTGTTAAATATTTTAGAAAATTCAGAGATAGACTCTCCTTCTTTCCTTTTTAGAGATCCAAATTCAGTGATGTAGTACAAAAAGTCCTTTCTCCCCCCCTCCCCCCCAGTGCCTCAAGAAGGCCTTGTCTAACGCCTCAATTCTAGTAATAGATTCATGGGCCAACCCCCTAAACCACTTCCTAGCCTCACCAAAAAGTATTTGGACGAAGACCCTCATCCACACATCCTCATTTTCAATGTTTTGATTATCTACATAGCTGTAGAAAGCAACAAGATGTTCCTCAACGGTTATGTCTTCTTATCCCATGAATTTGGGCATGTATTTCAAATAATCTCCAGGAGGGAGAGCATTCACTGGTTGAGGTAAGACAAGAGGGGAATATCTTGCAGCCACTATGGAATCCATCCTATTTTCAGGGGGGTTAGCATCTGCCATTGGATTTTGAACTCTTGGTGAACAAGGAGGAGAAGGAGACTTGACTGTATGCAACTTAGGTGAAAAAGGAATGTATGAAGGTAAAATTTTAGTTTTCACAGCAGAAGGATGAGTCTTGGAAGCATATGGTAAAGTCTGCAAGGGGGAGGAAGTTTCCTTTTATTTGTCAGCAGAAATTTTAACAAGAGGAGTGGAAAAACCTAAAGTAGGAAACTCCTCAAGACTCTCAATACTATACCACTTTACAATATCAGGGGAAGAAAGAATTTCAAAGCTTTCTTCTTTCAAATCAGTTTCAAAAGAAGAGTATTCAATAGGAAACTTTTGAAAATCAAGATTCTTAGATACTTCAAAAGAAGGTAAAGAAGGATTACTTGATATAACAACTGGAGTATTAAGAGTGGAATCAGGCAACTGACCAGAAGAACTTGTAGCAGCAGTAGAAAAACTTTCTGAGAAAATTTTTCCCTTCTTGATTATCTTCTATGGGTCAGCCTCAGGTGGAACTAAAGGTAACTGTGGATTTTATCTCGTATGTATGCCTTTAGGCGACAGAGCTGAAACAATGGAGTTTCCAGGTGCAAGATGCAATATTCAAGATAGTAAGTTCTAATGCACCTTTAGAACTAGTAAGTTGTGTCATTTAATCCCAGGGAAAAGTCTTCAAATTGTTCCCCGACAATGGCGCCAAGAATGTTAGCACTAGGAATCACCTTCATATTGCATGGAAGGCAAGCCCAGTACCCATCAGGTTATATGTGAATTTAAAAGAGTTTTGAGGAGTCAAATGGATAAGACTCAAGATGATAATGTTCCAACTCAGAAATCAGGGCTAGAATGCACGAGCAATCAAGGTCTTGGCTAACTTCAATCAGTAAGTGGGAGTAAGTATGAACATAGGGGAGACTTCAGAGAGAGGAATGTAAAGGTTGTTGTAAACATCAGGTCTGCAGACAGCTTAAGGAAGAAATATTCTTAACACAAGATCTTCTTGAGTTCAAAAATTAAGGACACTAAATAAACATCGTGATAATATAACAATCAAACATACATCATAATATCACCACAACCATTCATGTGAATCATTCAAAGCATGAACACTTTAGCATTAGAAGCAAATAAGATGGAAAAATAAGTTGTTTTCTATTAACCAAGATGTCTCAAATCAAGTACATAACCAGTTCACAGTAACTTCATCAAAATATTACAGTATAAGGGAGCCTTCCTCAACCATTCGAACCTACTGAAGTATTTCATATATATATTTATAACAAAAAGGGAGGCAACATCTGGAGGTGTGAGCTGGCCTCCTTCCCATGAAAATCTCTAATAAATTATTCCATCTAACAACTTGACTAACAACCTATTCTATAAAATGGGAAAGTGTTGGTGACTAATCCAACCAATATTTGAACTAATTGATCCCCCTTTGGTGCACAACTCCTTGTTTTCCATGTGTCCTTCAGGGGCATGTGGCTGTCATCATGATGTCAGTGTTGTTTCTACAATTCTCTTCATCACCAGTTATCCAAAAAGATGTTAACTCCCCCCTCCTAGATTCCTGGTATCTGTTGGTAGCATATTTGGGTATCACTCTGAGTAGTGCAATTTTTAGTGCCTTTACAAAATTTCATGAGACTTTGTAGTGAAACCTCAAAACTAGACAAGTAGCAAAATAGGTAGCGCCAAATATTCGTATCCTCTATGAAAACTTCAATCTCTGTGAAAATTTGGGTAGTGAATTTCGGTAGCGCCACTCTAGTGTGTCTCTGTGCCAAATTATTCTCTGTCAAAAATTCGGTAGCGAATTTAGGTAGCACCTGCCTATATGTTATGTCAAAATTTAGGTAGTGCCATCAAAATATGCAGCACCTTCACTTGGACATGTGCAGAATGGGTAGCAACCTAGGGTAGTAGCAACACCATTAGCTTTAGGATATTCGATAACATGGTAGTAGAAAACTAGTGGAACATCAAAAATATACTATTCCGTAGCGCCATAGCGCTACAGAATGTCTACACTATTACTACCGAAGGGATTAATTCTTTGTAAAAACCTAAAACTCTGAACAATAAGCACTAGAATCTTGTAGAGATGGAAGAGGTAGTGTTTCATCAATAGTTTATCCTCGCAAAAAGGGACCATCTATAAAAATGGAGCTCACCTTTCACCAACTACTTCATTAAACTGAAACTTAACCTGACACTCTTTCTTGGAGAAAGAGGATCCTCCTTTGGCACAACATGTAGTGGCCATATTATTTAACATCAATTAATTCTACAAACATAACAATAAAATTCAATAATTCATTTTTATTGAGAACCTACACATTTTAAATTGATCAATGAATAATAAAATTTTATAACAAAATAAAATAAATACACAATTTAAATTACCTTGGTCTGATGCTAACCCTCCGCTTTCACTTGCCCTCCGTTTTCACTTGCCTTTTTGACCGCTGTTGAATTGTGTAAACACTTCCCAAAACCTTGTTCCACCCTGCCAATTAGGACAACTTCCTAGCTCCAGGATATAATATGGATATCCTGGCCCCCGTGCCCAAAACCTCCAGCAAACCGTTGCCTGTACTGATCCAATCCCACTACAAAACTCAACTCTCCTCTGTGCAATCCAAGAGAGACCTCCCCCCCAAAAAAATTCCCGTAGAATGCTAATGCCTCCTCCGTAAACCTCCTCCGCTCATATCCTCCTTCACCGCCCTTTCCCCCCATTTACTTCCTTACCTACGCATAGTTACTGCCCTTTATCCTTTCATTTATTATTTTATCCTTTCGTAATTAATATCTTATCCCTTTCCGTGTACGTAACCTTTTTAATTTAAACAATATAACTTATTAATCTTTTAAACTTAATACTCATGTTATTGAATGTAACATATAATTAATTAATCAAATTGCAACCATTAATTAATCAA
>SNQJ01S0294585.1:0-10612 GCA_010110895.2 Picea sitchensis | reverse complement strand
CTTTGAGGTTTTTGACATAGTAGATAACAATTCACCATATCCAACATTGTTGGGTCTGGATTGAGCTTTTGACAATCAAGATATTATTAACCTGAAGACTAGAAAAATGAACTTTGAATAAGGATAATATAGATTTATTGTGCCATTAGATCCTTCGTAAGAAGGAAGGTATTTTGAACCTGCGACAAAGAATTTTATTACATAAGACATAAACCAGTTGTATAGGAATACCGCGCGAGAAGAAAATTATGTTAACCCAACGAAATATGGTATGCTCAGTTGGAGAAGAATTAGTTCGTGTGCTTTAGACTATGAAATAGGACTAGAGAATTGGCAGAAATGATTGCATGAGTTATCCACCAGAAGATGAACAAGGATGACGCGTGCACTAAGGTGGGTTGGTACATAGGTAAGGAAACCTCCCAATTTTTATGGTCAGAATGATTTAGAGGAATTTTTAACAAAGTTTGAGTTAGAATTTTTTGAAAGTCGAAGGTTACCAATTTTGGATATTTCTTTGAAAGTACATTTCCCTGTTGGTGGGGTAATCATAAGGATAAGATTCATAATTGGTAACATTGCAAGATGTTACTACGCATGAGATTCAACGCAAAACAAGAGAAAACATATGTGGAAAAGTATGATGGAATGGGACAAACTAGATAACATGTAGAAATATGTATAACTAAGTGGAGATTAGTACCACTAGAAGAATGGCCACATCACTTTATTCATATAATGGAAGGAATCCCAAGGAATTGGTACACAGAATTGGAACAACGCAGGGAAACTACAAATTCGGAGGAAATGTAGCAAAATTTTGTGATTACATTAACATTTGAGCATGAGAATCCAGATATAGATACAACACTAAATTTGGTAAGAGATAGAATGTTTGAAGAACCTAAAGTGGAAATTCTGACTACTTTTCATAACTAGAAGAGACAGACAGTAAGACTATTATCACGTCACAGAAGATGATCTAGCAGAAGAAAACCCACACAACATCAAGATTACAAAAGTTGAAGGAGAAAGAGAAATAGAAGGTCCAAATTTAGATTCATAAGATTTTTTGGCACCACTAAAGATCAAGAAGGTAAACATTGGAACAACAAAGAACCCAAAGATTGCAAGTATTGGAGATTATTGGGACAATCAAATAGTAGAACGAATAACAAAGTTATTTCATGAGTATAGTGACGCATTTCCAACAACTTTCTCATAGATGAAAGGGGTTGCATGAAAACTTGGAGAGATGAAGATACCTTTGAATCGAGATGCCATACCAATAAGACAAATACATTACAGGTTGAAGCCAGTGTATGAGAAGAAAGCGAAGGAAAAAATTGATAAGATGTTAGAGACTGGGGTAATAGAACCTATGGAAGAATCTGAATGGATTAGCCCTATGGTAGTGTAGGAGAATAATCGAGGGGGAATAAGGATTTGTGTAAATTTGATAAAGTTGAATGATTCCTGTCTACATTATATTTTTCCTACCCCATTTATAGATTAAGTTTTGATGAATGTAGGAGGTCAAGAAGCATATTCATTTACTGATGGATGCTCAGGATATCATTAGATTATAATAGTACTTGAAGATCGACATAAGAATACATTTACAACAAAATGGGGGTCATATCAATATACAATGATGTCGTTTGGGTTGAAGAATGCCCCTACTATTTTCTCAAGGGTAGTAGTAGCTGCATTTAAAGACTTTATTCATAAAATTTTGGAAGTTTATTTGGATGATTGGACATTGTTTAGCTTATTGAAAGATCATGTTGAAGTGTTAAGATTGGTGTTAGACAAGTGTAGGCAATGTCATATTTCATTGAATATTAAGAAATGAATTTTCAATGCACCAATTGGTATTTTGTTAGGGCATGTAGTGTGTAAACAGGGTCTGTTGGTTGAGCTTGCCAAAATTGTTCTCATAGTTAATCTACCACCACCTAAGTCAGTATGCTAGTTAAAAAGTACACTTGGCCATACAGGTTACTACAGGAAGTTCATAAGGGTATATGAACATATTACTGCACCGATGGAGAAATTGTTGAAGAAGGACATCATGTATCAGTGGAATGATGAGTGCCAACATAGTTTGGATATCTTGAAGGATAAAATGGTGACAACACCAATTTTGGTGTTTACAGATTGGTCAAAATAATTTCATGTGTATGTGGATGAATCTGCAATAGTTCTTGGAGAATTACTAACACAATCGGGAGAAGGTGATATAGATCACCCTATAGCATTTGCAATAAGGAAGTTGTCAGATTTAGAAAAAAATTACAAAACAACATAAAGAGAAGGGCTAGCTATGGTATATGCACTACAAAAGTTCAGAAATTATTTGTTAGGCCATCATTTTAATATGTTTATAGATCACTCTGCTCTTAGATATTTGGTCAATAAGCTAGTGTTGGGGGGAAGAATTTGCATATGGTTACTCTTATTTTAGGATTTTGATTTTGAAGTAGTAGTGAAGCCTGGAAGATTGAATACAGGTCCAGATCATTTGTCCAAGATAACTAATGGAGAGGAACCAAGTAACTTGGAGGTAAATTTCCCAGATTCAAAATTGTTTTTAGTACATATTTCTGATGAATATTTTGTTGACATTATTGAGTTTTTGAGTACAGGATTTTCCCCAAAGGAATTTAATACTGCATAGAAGAAAAATTTGGTGGTCATAGTTGCATAATACCAACTAATTGCAGGACACTTGTACAAACTTGGCTCAGACAAAATTATGAGGATATGTGTCATTGGAGCATGAAAGGCCTATCATTTTAGCAAAAGCACATGACGTAATATCTAGGGGACATTATGCAGGGAAAGCTACTGCGCATAAGATATTGCATGTAGGATTATGATGGTCAACAATTCACAAGATAAAAAGGAGTGTTATCAGATTTGTGATGTATGTCAGAGGGTTGGAAATGCATCCAGGAGGGATGGGATGCCATTAAGGCCTCAAGTAACTTTGAAAGTGTTTGACAAGTGGGCGTAGATTTTGTAGGACCAATTAATCCACTAACTAGAAGATCAGGAGCAAGGTATATAATTATTGTGACATAATATTTAACCAGATGGGATGAAGCAACACCGGTGAAGGTTTGCAGCGCCGAGAATGCAACACACTTCTTATTTGAAAAAGTAGTCACAATATTTGGATGCCCTAGAGTTTTGATGAGTGATCATGGGACTCATTTTATCAACAATACTATCTAGGAAATGACTGAAGAATTCGAGATACATCACCATAAGAGTACTCCTTACCATCCTCAAGCTAATGGGACAATGGAATCATTTAACAAGATATTGGAGAATGTCTTAATCTATATTTGCAATGTGAACAGGGATGATTGGGATTTGAAGATACCAATAGTGTTATGGTATTATAGAAATACATGCAAGAAGATTATAGGGAATACACATTTCATATTGGTGTATGGACAGGAAGCATTAGTACCTTTGGAGTATTTGATACATAGTCTATGCATTGCAACAATTACAAACATGACAGAAAGAGGCGTAACTGAAGGAAGATTGGCACAACTCATGGAATTATAAGAAGACATGATTGTAGCTATTTTCCATCAGGAAGTATAGAAATCCAAAGATAAATCTTGGCATGAAAAGAAAATTAAGAAGAATAAATTCAAGGAAGGAGATCTAGTTCTCCTCTATGAAAATAAATACTTTCATCACCCAGGGAAGTTCAGGATGCATTGGCTAGGACCATATGAGATAAAGTTTGTCACATATGTAGGTGTTGTGCAGTTGCAGGATTTAGCAGGTAAGGAGATGCAAGGATTGGTGAATGGTAGTCGACTAAACCTATATATGGATAGTCGACTTATTAAACATCAATGTATTCTACATAGAGAAGTAGACTTGTACATAATGTATATAGTATAAATTAAAAGAAGAAAAAGGAAAGAAAAAAGTAGAAAAAGAAGAAAAAGGAAGAAAGAACTGGAAAAAGAAGAAAAAGCTAAAATAAAGTAACTAGATGGCTATGTGGTAGACAAAAAGTTGAAGGACAAAAAACACAACAGAAGTTAGTAAGTGGTATGAAAAACCTGAATACACTATGCGATAGATAAATATGGATGCAACACACTGAAACATAAAGTGGTCGGAAAAAGAAAATGGAAGTGAACGGAAAAGTGGGATACTATAAAGAATTTATGACAGGCCTTATAAAAGAAGGAAACTTGCAAGGTAATACTCATTGTGACTTGGAGAAGATGAGAGCTAAGGAGATAAATTTGAGCATGAGCAGGTATTTCTGAGGAGGTTAAGAAAGGATTCAGAGCAATTCCTTTGAGATCTAGTAGAATGGAACCATCGAAGGTCGGAGCTCTCAGTCGAGTCACGAGAAACACACAAAGTGTTGTGAAGTCTGTAGAGAAAGAAACTGTAGAGGTAGAAAAACCTATTCATCCAAAAGGAATTGTTGATGTGGATGTGATCCCATCACCTGATGAGGAACCAATTATCCCAACACATTTTTAAGAACGAGATCCAGTCATTGAGTAGATGGATGTGGATCCAAGGGATGAAGAATAAGACCCCACTGAATCACATAAACCTACACATCAGTTGGGTTTGGGAGCATCATAGTAGAGAAATGGAGAATATGAAGAAAGAACAAAGTCAGAAAAACCTAGGGAACATGCCAAAGAATAACAACAACATTTCGTAGAGACAACGCCACAAATAGAAGAATAGGTGCAAGTAGAAGATGTTACAAGTGAACTAGACTCAGATGAAAAACAAGAATTGGGTGCGCATCAGGAAGTAGGACGATCCACCGCGATAGAGAAGAGAATAGAGTTAAAACCAATACAGAGGTTGTTGGCATAGGGGTATATCCAGGGTTCAATGCTACAACAACGCACTAACAAATCCCTAACTACCGGTCGTTTCAGAAACACCTACGAAGAAGATGAAGTCTCACCTGAGGTAGAGGCAGGGGTGGCTTCTAGACTCAGGTGTCTGTAACCTTAGCTGGGACACAGATCTATGATTATAATACTTAATACAACTCTTATCACCGTCAGTTTCTTAATATGTAATCACTATTCACTTCGTTGATACAACAGAGCTTCGCAATATTCACAATAATCTACAATATTCAAGCACTTATCATATACAAATGGATCAGAATGAGCATATTAAACACTAAGAATGACTATCTATATCAGATCTAACATTCTCACGTATAACAAGAACAAAGCATAAACAGATCTATCTTAACCATATCAGAGCACTTAGCATATAACTTATGAACACATCAAGACAAACCAAAAAGAACATAACATAGTGTTTACGTGGTTCACCCCCACCCTGGGGCTACGTCCACCAACCCTTCTTTTTTATTGTCTTCGGTCAATTGGTTACAAGCAAAAAGCCATCAAAACCCTTACTCCGCACATGACAGAAGATCTGTGCAACTCGCTAGATCCTTCTTCCTTGCTCTACAAAACTAAGATCTCCACAATCCGCTAAAAGGATATGCCCTTAGCTCTGCAAGTCTCTTACAGTCATGCACAATGAATTTACAAACTCTACTCACACTTAGAATACATTCACATCACATAGATGCACTATTATTTCCTTTCTTACATTGCCTATCCTTCTATTTATACATACAAAATAGGCCTAAACATGGGTAAACCCATGGGACGACATCCCATTCCCATTACATATTCCCAAAAACCCTAAAAGGGGCCCAAAAGGGGGTCGAGATCCTGTGATCTCTGCTTTTTCTTGCGCTCCTCCTTTGATAGGCTTTCGAAGTCCAAAAATAGGTCAACATGACCAAGAAACTCCCAAAACTTGGTCAAGGGCCAACAGAGGTCACCACGCAAGCAGGAATAAGTCACAATAGCACTACCGTGCATACAAGAAGGAGTGACAATCCTTACTAACATTTTAGGATGTGTAGAAAAAATGAGGTATGTAGACCATGACATAGAATATAGAGACACATTACCTAAATTTGAGACCACAACTTTATATGGAAAGTAAAGGGATAAATGCGTCAGAATTTCCTATATTGGAACCAAAGAAATGGGTTGTAGAGTTGTACAACACATGGACAATGAACCTATTAAAAATACCTCATTTTGGACGAGGAAAGGATGTGAATAAATGCGTCAAACAATTGTTGGCATTAGTACATGGGTGTATTTTGTGGATGGATAGGATGATATCAATCGATGTTGATCTGATTGCAACAATTACAGGTCTATAAATTGATGGAGAGAAACTTGAGCAATACCTGGATGACGAAACTAAGGAGAAGGCCCTGACAGAGGAAATGAATAAGTCATATGGAAAAGTGAAAGGGTTCTGGGGAATTAATTAATAATATCAATGAACCTACAAAAATATTGGAAACTAAGTTAATGGAATGTAAATTGTTAAGGAAGTGTCACAAGGAAGAAGCACCAGCACGGGTGATAATTGTTGGATTACTAAGAGGTGGGGTGAATCAGAAATATAGCAATTTAATCCTTTTTAACCATATAATCCAAGTGTTATATCAATGAAGAATTATCATCCAATAACTGTAGAGTAAATAAGCAATGAACAAATGAACAAACATACACATACACATTACACCAGTGTTTTACGTGGAAACCCAAATTGGGAGAAAACCACAAAATGTTTTTTCTTTTATGTCTTAAAGAATTACACTCATTGGAAGCACCAAATTCCTTTGTTTTCTAGCTACAACTGGAAGGAGGCCCCAACCCCCTAGTTTCTCAGGATACAACCCGATGGAAACTCCAACTCCCCAATTCTCCTCACTCAACCAGAAGGAGGCTACAACCCCCTATGTTCTCTGGCTACAACTGGAAGGTGGCTACAACCACCTGTCCTTGCCCCGTCCTACCACCCCGAAGTAGAAGTAGAATGATGGAACCACTGTCAACCTGTCACTATGAGATATATCACTGTAAACCTGTACCAATAAATCTAAACCATGCATAAACCATGCATCAACCTGTACCTCAACTTGCAATCAACCTGTACCATAAACAAGTGCATCAACCATGCACCAACCTGTACCAAGCACGGCTCAAATATTATAATCAGCACGTACCATGAAACAAGTGCATCCAACAGTACCAGAGTATAATCAACCTGTACCATAAACAAGTGCATCCAACAATGTACCAAGTATGTACCAATCATGTGTCAACTACTCATCAACTATGACTCATCAATATGTACCAACATCATCAACTACACACCTCATGTATTTGTCAACTCATCAACTACTTGTCTCAACCATGTACTCAACATGTACCTCAACCAAAATCCCTCATTAATTTCATCATCCAAATCAAATTTGTAGCTTTATAATAGACCTGGCGTATATGATCACATTCCTGCAAAACTTCCTTAACTTCAACAACAAGAGACTAGCATTTTCATCAAACTTTTCTTTAGTCTCACATGCCTAGTTTTGGATAGTCAACAAACCTAACTTGAAGTAATCATAACTTTGTACCTATATTGTATAAAGATCTGAAAATGATATACAATGTTCTTCAGTGTGTTTTATACAATTCATCCAAGTGTCACTACTTGGAACCTCTTAGAAAGGAGTTATAGAAAAATGACATACCTTGTTGAATTCTGGCTTATTCTAGAGAGTGACCTTGTAGAGCGTGCCCCACACGGAATATTTGTTGAATTGATCTGAAAATATGAAACAACATACTAAAGAATGTACCCTAACCAAAAAAATTATTTTCAATGAATTTTTATTTGTTATGAAGAAGTTATGACGTTTTTACTTGAAACACCTGTTTTTGACTAGTTTTAGGACTAGCCACAAACCCTATTTTCCACGTAGTGTAACTCAAAAAATACAATGACCCACAAGTGAAATATTTTACCACAGATACTTGGATAAGTTTTCTCAATGGCATAGCAATTTCAAGGTTTGAATCATTATAGAAAAAACATTATAGTGAAAATGGTGAGATGACCTGTAAATAACATACCTTAGAAAGCACCATCAAAAGAATTTATCCTTCCTTGCATTTCGGCCTTCTTTTCTTCACCTTCCTTCATAATTTTGGCTTAGATATCCTTGGTTACCTTATACACATATATATATATTCAATATGCTCAATTTTGATTAAAATGAGAGAGCCTTTCCTCAGTGACTGTTGTTATTATGTTGAGGTTCTTTAGGAGGGACTGTCATTCTGCAATCCTTGGCCATGTGTCCAAAATTGTTACATTTGTATCATTCCACTTCAGTTCTCAAGGATTCAAACCTATTGTAACTTCTTCTTTGTGTGTCACTAGGTCTCCTTGAATAATCCCTTTGTGTATAACTCTCAAAGTTGTTATTGTTCCTATTGTTATCTCTGCAATTCACAGCTTTATGTCCAAAATTATTACATGCATAACATAAACCAAAAAATATAGTTTGATACCTGGGAGTCAAATATCTTATGAATTCTTCTTCTTCTTGAGGCCTATCTGTCAGTTGTTGATTCTGGAATCTGAATATTCTTGGTGGAGGAGTGTCCTTGTAATCTTCCTTGTATATCTTCCTATCCTCTTTGATTGTTTCTGCATAGCTCTTTGGACTTGTTTCTTGCTCTGTTGTTTTGGAGCTTGATCCATTTTCTGTCTGATTGTATCCAAGTCCAAGCTTGTGAAGATGAGATTTTTGACCGCTGATAATGTCATCTAGAAATTTTGAAGTATTATGCATATTTTTCTTTTGAATATCCTTTCTTAGTGTGACAACCTCTACTTCCAAGTTTCCAATGATCTTGTCCTTTTCTTATAGTTGTTCTTTGAGTGCTTCTTAAAATATTTTATCTTCTTCTATTTGAACCTTCAATTTTGTGATCATATGTTCTATTTTTCGAGTGTCCTTTTTCTTGTCTAGTTCTTCTTGTAGTTTCTTGTTTTTCTTCTTTTCTCTTCGGATAACTTCTATGGCACACATTAATTCTTCTCGACAATCAACTTCTGCCTCTTCAATTTATTCTTCGACTTCTTCACATTCTTCTTCGGCTTCTTCATATTCTTCTTCGAAGTCTTCTTTGTCAGAGTCTTTTACTGCCATGAATATAACTCTTCCTGTCTCAATGTCACTGACTTCATCTTCATCTGATGATGAGATGTCTTCTTTGGTGTATAATCTTTTCTTGAAAACTTTCTCTGCAGTTCTTTTGCCTTTATATGTGTGTTTTCATTTTGAGTAACCTTCATCATTTCTCTTTTTCTTATGAGGACATTTGTTAGAAAAATTACCAATACCATCACAATAAAAACAAATTAAAGGGATATTACCTCTATACCTACCGTTGGTTCCCTTGTTCAGTATTTTGACGAAGTTGGCCACTTCTTCATCATCTTTCGAGGCGTCACTGCTACTACTATATTCTTCTTGTTTCTTTTTCTTTTGCTTTGATCTTTTGGATGCCTTGA
This sequence comes from Picea sitchensis, assembly GCA_010110895.2. Classification (NCBI taxonomy): domain Eukaryota; kingdom Viridiplantae; phylum Streptophyta; class Pinopsida; order Pinales; family Pinaceae; genus Picea; species Picea sitchensis. Next base: position 1,123 of record SNQJ01S0294585.1, on the reverse strand, counting down.
AGGCTACTTCTTTTACATCTGGATTTTCCTACTTAGTTCTCATTTCATAGGTTGTGAATATTCCATGCAGTTCGTCCATGCTTATTGAGTCCAGATCCGATCTTTCTTCTAGTGCTAATATATTAGGGTTGAATCTCATAGGAAGAGATCTTAGTATCTTTTGAACAATTACAGATTATTCAATTTATTCTCCCATTCCTATGATTGCATTCACTGTTTCATCGACTCGTAAGAAGTAGGCTGCGATATCTTCATCTTCCTTCATTTTTAGTTGTTTGAATTGACCTTTGTAAGTCTGAAGCTTTGCTTCTTTGACTTTTTTATCTCCTTCATAAATATTTTGAAGCTTGTCCCAAATCTCTTTAGAAGATTTAAAGTGTGCAACTTTGGTGAAAACTGTATCACTGAGACCATTCAAAAGTGCATTTGTGGCCTTGGAATTATTCTCACCGAGTTTTACTGCTTTGTCATTTGTTGGTGGAACTACTGGTGCTGTGTATCCATCTACAATTGATTGCCAAACCTTAAATCCTTGTGCCTATATATATGTCCTCATCCTTATGCTCCAAAAAGCATACTTTTGTCCATCAAATTATGGTATTCCATTTTTATATGAGTTGGTACTCTCCATGATCTACCTTTCAGTGGTTAAACTAATTTCTGAAGGAACCTTCTCTGATACCAATTGTTGGATTACTGAGAGGGGGGGTGAATCAGTAATAGAGCAATTTAATCATTTTTAACCATATAATACAAGTGCTATATCAATGAAGCATTATCATCCAATAGATGTAGAGTAAATAAGCAATGAGAAAATGAACAAACATACACATACACAGTGCACCAATGTTTTACGTGGAAACCCAAATTGGGAGAAAAGCACATAATGTTTTTTCTTATATGTCTTAAAGAATTACATTCATTGGAATCACCAACTTCCTTTGTTTTCTAGCTACAACTGGAAGGAGGCTCCAACCCCCTAGTTTCTCAGGCTACAACCTGAGGGAAGCTCCAAATCCCCAATTCTTTGGCTACAATTAGAAGGAGTCTACAACCCCCTATGTTCTCCAGCTACAACCGGAAGGTGGCTACAACCACCTGTCCTTGCCCCGTCCTACCACCC
>SNQJ01S0294583.1:0-10612 GCA_010110895.2 Picea sitchensis | reverse complement strand
CTACAATAATTGCGTTCAAACTATTAGATAGGCCTTATTTACTAATGATGGCCTTTATTACATAACAATACAAAGTATTCTATCTAATTTAAGGGTTAGGGAGGTTAGGAACCTAACATGACTTCCCCCCTTAAATAAAATCATTGTCCTGAAGTCTTGAGATGTGGGAATTGTTGTAGAATCGAGGTTGGCTCTCATGTGGCATCCTTCGGCTGTGTATCCTTCTATTGTATTAAAAATTCCTAAATGGTGTGCTTGTTGAGATGATGCTCGCATTGGTCGATGGTGGCTTATGGATACAACCAAATGGAACCTTCTTCATCTAATTCAGAAGACTAGTTTGAACATGGCACTTGGATCCAATATGTAACATCCCCAATATAATCTCCATTTGAATTAATGTTTAATGTAGATAAAATATGTTGCCACGACCAAGCGATGCATATGCAAAATGTATTTCTAAGTTTTAATAATAAAATGTGATGTAAATTGCTAAGGGGACATGGATATATGTGGGGGATGAATTAATCCACAAGAGAGGGGAGGGTCTAAAACAATGGCCAAGAGGGTTCCAAGGGGGGATTACACATGTTTATTAATTCCACCCACATTCCTGAATTTTATTTTGACTATGTATTAAACTCTATTTTTTTTATTGAGTGTCCCCAAAGCCAATCATTGAATGCATGTAAGAGGGTGAGTGTGACAAATCACATATCATAGTTATTTGGAGCATGGGGGCTTAGTACAATCAACTTGGGGAAGTGTGTGAGTCGAGAAAGCAAGCCAAAGGGAGAAATTCATATGGGTAGTTACAACAATTTTTAGACAGTCAAGGTTTTTGCATGAAAAACAAGTAGAGAGGAGAAAGGAGAGCTTGGAGATGGAACATACATGGAGAGTGAATTCTAGACCATGATGGAGAGTTTTTGGAGTATTTGGAGTTGACTATTTAAGAGCTAGGTTGTCATGCCTGAAGAGTGGACTCCTCTGTGAGTTGCACTATAAAAACAAGTGTTTGTTGTTGTTCTTGTTGGTAGTTTTCCTAGCATTAAGATCCCTTGAGTTTCCCAGCTGAGATATTCCAAGTTACATGTGCTAGAGAGACCTTGATAAATTAATGGGACTTCTGAGGGACTGCGATCATTGAAGGGGTACATTCCTTGGGTTGGGCAGGTCAAGAGGAAGAGAGCTGGTGGAAAATTAAGATAGCTATAGGAAAATACCAGTGGGTTGTGGATTTTCAGAGTTGTGAGTGGACACTGAGAGAGCACCCTCTTTTGTGGATTGCTAGCCCCAGATCGAGGGTGATTTGTTGTTGAGATTTGGAACAAAAAGTCTATGGTTGGGTGGAACATCCATCCCAAGAAGCTGGTCACACAATTGTTTATAAAAGATAAGTGTTTTATCTTGTTTATATTTGTAGTATGAGTTTATTTGTTGTGCATTAACTCTGTAATTGAGAATGATTTATATGTTGTTGAAATGTGTTGTTAGTTGCATTTCATGTTTCTTTTATTTATTGATGTATATGCATTTAATAAATGGTCATAGACAATAGTTAAATATGGTTGTAATTCATAGCTGATAAGATAAAAGAACTAATTAGATAGCAAAATTTTTAACTTGTATGAGTTTTATGCACATAATGGACCCAAGATCAGTTGGAGGACATTACATTATGGTATTATATATTCTGGTTCAAACACTAGACTTGTATGGGACAAGATGGATGTAAATTGGGATTATTCACTACTGTAGATTTTTCTGTGACAAATTTGGGGAAAAAAACAGAAAAATCATATCAAAATCCCCAAATTCGTAACAAAAATTCACATTTAAAGCACTCATAATTGTTTAAGAGATTCAATGGAGCCAATCTGCAAAGTTGGAAGGTTAAATTCGACTTGGAAGGTAGAAATTTGTGTTTTAATGACCACATGTAGAAGTTGGACGAAGTTTATGAATTGACGACCGAGATCACGTTCAATCGCGAGATCGACGACCCAAATTCATTTTAATGAAATTAAAAATTCATAAGGTTTTGGTTGTTTGAAAGGTTGAGTATATCTGATATAGGAGCATTTTTCCTCCTAAACTAATCTTCTTGAAACATACCTAAGGGATCTTGAAATTTACTAAAGGGAGCAAGTTCCCTTAATAAGGGATTGTAAACCTTTGAGCATGTAAGAGGGGCCAAATTAGTGAAGTATCAGGCCAAAGGAGAGGTGGTTGAACATAGGAGATTAGGCTAAGGTCAAGGAGTGGAAAAATTAATGAGATATCAGGTCCAAAGGGAAGAAGATCATATTTCAAAATCAGAGGCAGAGAGATATGATTGTAAATTTATGTACAGAGACCAAACTAAATAGATACATTTTGATTGTATGTATTCCTTTGAGTGTATGTGTAATTTTATAAATGATAAATTGTGATTTTGTTTGTATAATTTCTATGAAGGAATTTCTTATGTAGGTGAACCTAGGGAAACAAGTCCATTGAATGAGATCATGAGGTGATGAAGCTCCTATTAACTTTGTGAAGGAAAAATGAGTAAGGGAGAGATTCTTTCCAACTGAATCCAAATTTAGAAACACATAGAAAGAGAAAAATTGTGTTCTGCACAGATGATGATAGCATTGGATCTATTCATAGTCCTTGGAGGAATATTGATCATTCATCAAACCCAGATTACATCATTTCCATTAATTATACCATACTGGTGAGACACAGTGTATCTACCTTTCAGTTCTCGGGATATATTGTTAAGGAGTGAAAGTGCAAGTTTGCACCTTGGTGGATTAATAAACCAAGTGTAATTTTTCACCCCAGTACTTGACTTCCCTATCCTACCGATATCAGGGTTCCATCGTAAAGGTTCCAGCTTATCGGTTTTTTGGGCCAGCGTATTCTTGAAACAAAGTCGAAGTGTTGTGGTGCCTTGATACCCCAATCTCCTGATTCCTGGGATATCGACCTCCCTGATGTTTATCAGACCAAGTTTAAATCCTATCAACACCCGAAACCTGACCTCCTGGGATCACAGTTCTGTCACATCAACATATTGAACCAAGTGGATGTGGTACCTTGGTGCCTGACACTCTAGTCTCATGTTGAAGGCATATGAGTAAGGTTATCCATCAACGAGGGCCATTGATCATTGACCAATGACAAGATCAATGATCTAGGATGAAGGGTGTGAACAGAAGGAAATTATTGTCAAGTGTTGATCCAACCATTCGTGTAAAGGTGAGATCAACATTGGAGATTTAGTGCAGGGTTGTAGCACTTGGTCGCTTGGAAGAAAGGGATTAGCGCTAGCTGAGGAAATGTTTGGGCATCAAGGGAATTTTAGCACCATTTTGAGAGAGATAAAGTTAAACGCCTATGTGTATTAGAAATGCGAATTAGAGCGGGGAAAGTATGGTCCATAATCATGTTAGTCGATGATAGGGAACCAAAGAGGCGAATTTGGTCATAGAGATTGTTGATGACAAATTCATAGTTCGTTCTAACTCTATACCTGTGGGTATTACGACCTAGTGGGTCATCATATTGGTATTAGAGTGTAGTCATGCTCCAAATTTGAAGGAAGAATATTGAAAGTTATTCAGGGGGGAAAATTTTAGTCTGAGGAAAGCAGATTTTGCAGAAAAAAGAATTGGGTATACAATTATCTGAGTGGATTACTGCAAAATTGAGGCCATTTCAACCAAAGAAAAAAATTAAGAAGAAATGTTTTGGGGGCAATATTTTGGAGTAGATCTTGCAGGTATGGGTCTGATGTTTTTATAATTAACTCTCGTGAAAACATATTTATGTTTGCAGGTAGCAACAAGAGGAGAAAATAATTTGTATCAACCATTACAACCAAAGAAGTTGTAACTATTGGAGAAGAGCAAATAAGGATCCTAAAGAGAATCTTGTGGTAGAAGGACCCTTACAACAAGGGGAAGCTATGATAATTTTTGAAGAACAAGACCAGTGAAATTCTCAAGAGCAACTGAGTGGAGTGCAAAAGACTACAAATTTTGAAGTTGAGGAGTTGAGCATGCTTAGAAGGTTCCATAGGAGAGAACTTATTATGCCAAGCAGACAGTCTCATGAGGAAATATTGATGAGATATTGAGTGGAAAGGTGTAGAGACTTGCTAGAGAGGAAATGCTTGATACAACTCACTGTGATCAAGGAGAAGCTCATAGAGAAAAGAGATGGAGATGAATATTGATAGTCATGTTAGAGGTTCAAAGAGTAGACACAAAAAGAGGACATGATATTCCATAGCAATTGACAAAGAATATATGATTCAAGAGGAATTTGACAGGGAGTTTGTTAAGTTAAAGGAAATACTCGGTATGAATATAGAGATACTATAGGAAAGAGATGAAGACCAAAGACGAGGCTAGAATGTGAAGAAAAATGTCAAATGAACTATTGTACAATTGTTTGTAAGGAAACTGAGGTAGAGCTTGAGGAAAAGGTTGAGTGATTTGTTGAAGTAAGAAAAACTCGAAGGAGATAAGTTTAGACAGAGGTCAAGGCAGAAGAAGAAGTTTACATCTATGAACTTGAACATGGATAATTTCTTGGGGAGGAAGATGATGTTGAGAGTCTCATGAGTTGTGAATAAATTTCAGATCAACATGTGTGGAAGATGGAAAAAGAATCAAATGAGGCCATGGGATATTATGTTTTTAAAACTAATGTTTTGTGCATGATTATAGGTTATGAAAAGAATGAAGTTGGACAATCACTTGGAGATGTCATAAATATTGATGAAGGTAGATATATGCTTTTTAAAAGCATAGAAGAAAAACAAAATCATAATTCTGTTATGAAGGGAGATGCGATAGTTTTATCTCATAAATATATTCAGGGTGATGCCTATACACAACTTATAAGTGAAATTGTTGAGGAAGTGAATGTTGATGATAATGATCAAATGAGGTGATCAAAACAACATAAAAAGATGATGCCCAGTGAGATCTAGGAATCTCGTGGATTTAAAACTAATCATTGGTGTGTGTATGAAAGTTATAAATACAACTACAAAGAGAATGAAGAATTGGAAAAACAACATTTAGATATAATGTTGATGGATTATAATGAAGAATTAATATTGTTGGAAGAATGGTTGGAAAAATCCAATATTGATGAAGACCACATAACAGTTGCAGACACAGAGCATCCAAGTTGCAACATTGTAAGTGAGAAAGTTGAAAGTCAAGACACATGATTGTCTTGTGAGGATGGATTTCTTCTACATACACAACATAAAATTGCAATCCAAAGGATTTTCTTAAGAGACAATATAGAGAAGGAAGGTAACCAAGAGACTGCCATGGATAACTAAGAAATTCAAGAAAGAATTCATGTACCAAAAGAAGCAACAAACAACCTATGCAATGAAGACAAATATGGGGTGTTTGCAGTCATTCTCTTGACTGATGATGAAATTCAAGAGTGGGAAAATAAAATTGTTTGTTGCTATATGTTTATTTCTTGTGCATATGTAGATAAGGGTGAGAGTTTTATAAGAATCCAATCTTCCATAGAAAATCAAGGAAGTTGGAAGAGAGAATTGAGTGTCTCAAACATTTTTGGAGAAGTGTATGAAGAAGGATGGAGCAAGATGTAGAATGGAAGACAAATCTTGAGAGAAGCTACAAAGTTTGAAGAGTGTTAGATTTTGGAGAAGTTACAAAGTATTCACATGGACCTAAGAACATCAAAGGAATTGAGGCCAAGGTTTTGGGAGAAACTGGAAAAATTCTATATGAAGGACAAAGGAAGCAAAAGATAGAGCTGGATATTGAAATTGCTGACCCGTGGAAGATAACGATGAAGGATTCCAGATGGGGATACCATGGAAGGAAAAAGACAATCAACCACAAATTGCAGTTGGCTAAGAGGGAGATTACATCAACAAAGTAAAAGGCAAGATACAGAGTGAAGTTTTGGATCCTGGAAGGATGCAGACAAAAGACATACAACAACAAGGTAGCAAGGAAAACAAGAAACATTAAAATATTTTGGATCCAGGAGGAATTAAATAGTTGAATACCCATGATCAGGAGATCATGAAATTTTTTAACCTTGGGAGTCTAATGTAGGAGTATTTTTCCTCCTAAAATCACCTTGTTCAAAAACACCTAAGGGGTCTTGAAATTTACCAAAGGGAGTGGGTTCCCTTAATGGATTTGATTGTATTTTCCTAAGTTTGTAATTATTCTAGCAGGATAGGGTTGTTAGGAAGAAAGAGGGTTGTTTTCCCTAATTATGACGTAAATGGCTTAATTGAGATAATTAGTTGGGTTAGATGGATTTCTCTAAGTATGGAGGACCAGATATAATTGATTCTCATAAATTGTAAGAACAAGAGTGATATTATTGTATTTATTTGTAGAATATTAGGAATTTTTATTCTTGAGCTGGAAGTGTACCTTCCATGCGATAAATTGTAATCCTTCAGGCATGTAAGAGGGGCCAAATTAGTGAAGTATCAGGCCAAAATACAAGTGGTTGAATAGAGAATATTAGGCCAAGGTCGAGGAGTGGCCAAATTAGTGAGAGATCAGGCCCAAAGGAAAGAAGCTCATATTTCATAATCATATGTAGAGAGCTATAATTGTAAATTTATGTACATAGACCAAATTGAATAGAAACAATTTGACTGTGTTTATTCCTTTGAGCGTAGGTGTAATTTCATATATGAGAAATCGTGACTGTGTGTGTATAATTTACATGAAGGAATTTCTTGTGCAGGTGAGCTTGAGGAAATGAGTCTGTTGAACTAGATCGTGAGGGGACAAATTTCCTATGAACTTCATGAAGGAGAAATGAGTCAGGGAGAGATGCTTTCCAATTGAATCCAAATTTACAAATGCCTTGAATGAGAATAAATTCATTCCGCACAGAGGATGAGAGAATTGGATCTATTCATAGTCCTTGGAGGAATCTTGATTCATTATCAAACCCATATTAAATCCTGTCCATTGATTATACTGGACCAAAAAGACACTATGTATTGACATTTCGGTTCCCAAGATATATTGTTGAGTAAAAGTGATACTGGTACCTGAATTCTCAGTGTTTTGATCTACTGGCCTACCATGCCCCGACGAATTACTAAACCAAGTGCAAGTTTTCACCCTGGTACCTGACATCCCAATCTTGTCGATACTAAGGTTCAGTCGTAAAGGTTCAAATATATTGACATTTCAGGCTGATGTTTTCTTGAAATAGAGGCAAAGTGTTACGATGCCCCAACTCCCCGATATCCTGATGCCCGATATATCAACCTCCCTGATGTTTACTAGACCAAGTTTAAATCCTATCAACACCTGAAATGATAACCTCTTGGGATCACAGTTCTATCATATCGTCATATTGTCACATAGACACCTCGACGTATAGTTGAACCAAGTAAATATCGTACCCTAGTGCCTGACACTCCGGTCCCATGTCAAAGTTCTATGAGTAAGGTTATCCAACAACAAGGACCATTGATCATTGATCAATGAAAAGATCAATGATCCAGAATGAATGGTGTGAAAAGAAGAAAATGATCTCCAAGTGTTGATCCAATCGTCCGTGTAAAGGGGAGATCGATGTTGGAGATTTAGTGCAAGGTTGCAACACTCGGTCCTTTGGAAGAAAGGGCTTAGCACCAAATAAGGAAATGTTTGGGTATCAAGGGAATTTTAGCACCAGTTCGAGAGAGATAAAGTTAAATTCCTCCATGTATTAGAAATGTGAATTAGAGTGGGGACAATATGGTCCAAAATCGTGTTAGTCGATTATATGGAACTAGATAGGGGAATTTGGTCATAAAGGACGCTAACGACAAATTCATAGTTTGTTCTAACTCTGTATATGTGGGTCATAAATATAAATGACTGAGATTCATTTTTGGTGGTTGGGAAGTTGAATTATATTGATGGTCTAGATTAGTGTCATACGTTTGGGAGTTGGAGCCAATTGATGGTCAAGATCATCTTGGCTTGGAGATTGATGATCCAAATTCAGATGGGATTTGGTGGAAATTTTCCAAGAGACATTGTCAACGACCAATGGTTAGGTTGGTCAAATTGACGAAAAGTTTCAATAGGAAAAAATAAATCTCTGACGACCAATGGTCGATGGTTGGGCATCAACAAATTTAGACGAAGTTGGTAGATCGATGATGGTCGATATTTTTTTTTAATGGGAGATCAACAGTCCAAATTCATCGGGAGTTTAGTCAAAAAAATTCTAAGTGTTGGAGTTGGCCAAAAAGAATTACGGCCAATGGTTGGGGGTCGACCAGATTCGGCGAAGTGTTTTTAGTCACCAATGGAAATCGTCAATGGTCGATGGTTGGGTGTCGGTCGATTCGTTGAAGTATTGGAATCGAGCAAGAGAAATTATCGATGGTTGATGGACTAATGGTTGGGTGTTAGACGATTCAACAAAGTGTTTCGATTGTGCAAGAGAAATTGTAGATGGACGATGGGCTGATGGTCGACCATTTTAGTGAGGTTTTTGGGTCATCCAAGAGAAATGATTGATGAATGATGAAGGAAATATAGTGATGATGTGTCATTCTATGTCATCATCCACGTGTCATGCCATGTCAGTCCAATTCCATATTAGATTCTACATGTCATGCCACATTAGCATCCACGTGTCATGCCACATCAACCAAAAAATATGGTCAATGGTCAATGACCAACAGTCAGGTCGAATGAACTGGAGAAGTGTTTCTTTAGTAAAAATCGATCATCGACATCTAATTATTGATGGTCGGGTCGACTAGTTTAACAAGGTATTGCAATTATTTTCCAAGAGAATTCTTCGATGGCTGACAACCGATGATTGAGCATTGGAGAGATTCTCGGACAAGTTTGGTGTGGAAATGACAATCATCGATCGATTGATTGTTGATGGATTTCATATAAACGAATCATATTTCCCTTGATTTGAGATCAATGACTTGGATTTAAAGGATTTTAATGACAATAAAACAATCAATTTTATATGAAAATTTCTGAATTTTTCATATTTTTGAAGTTCATTAACTTGTGGGGCAATTTTGAGGCCCTAAACAATGGTTTTAGCCAATAAAAATCTATGAGAATAGAGTACTTGTATTTACATCTAAAATAATATAACTCAAAGAGATCTATATAATGAGCTATACTAGGTGCAAAATAGAGCTCATATGAGAAAGTTGCAACTAAAATAGTAAGGGTAAAAGTTTGGCACCAGATTACTTCCAGAGAGCATAACGCCTTAATCAGAAGTTTGTTTGGGGTACAAGAACAATCTATTTAAATATTGTGAACCATAGAAATTTCCATGGAGCTAGATTTGGAATATAGATATGTAAAAAGATGTAGGAAGAAAAAGAAGTCACCTGTAGCATACATGGGTAAATCGGGTAAAACAAACAAAACTTCTTTGGACCATAACTTTCAACTCAGAGCTTGAATTTGAGAAAACAAATAATAGTTGGAAAGGTATTGAGGAGGATAAGACATATTTCAACCCAAAATTTTGGATTGGGCACTAAAATTTCTCAGAAAGTGATAAAATATATTTCTGTAGCAGTAAATGAGTGGGAAATTGTAGCATGTTAATGTTGTAACTTTTCTCTTAGGGCTCAGAAAGAGGCATGGGTACAATGGTTGGAGAGATGTTTCAGATAAGAATGCATCCAAGGAATCATATTGTGAATTGATCCATTTTGTTCTTCATAAATTTATGAAGAAATAACCTTTATTCTAATTGATGAAATGTTTTATGTTATGCATGTTCTAACAATAATTATTACATGCACATTTCTTGAAGAATTAGACGTAAAGGAAAATGAATTTGGTTCTTATATGAGGAATTGAGTTAGGAAAGATTCCCAGGGATCTTATGTCCATGAGGAAGATATCATAGGTCTTCATGTCAACATGGGTAATAATGAGATAGATTCTAATGGAAGGAGAGAAAGACAAAAGCCTATAACCATGAGAAGTCTACATAAAGAAATGCAGAGCTATAGAGAATAGAATGAAAGGATTATGAAAGCTCAGGAAGAGATACTTGAAAGTTTGAATTTGTTTCACAAGAAAGTCAATAAATACTCTGACACCAAGAAATTAGCCAGTGTTAGAAAAGTGGCAACATATAGATCCCAAAACAAAAGGGATTATCATGGGAATGAAAAAAAGTCAAGAAGCAAGAACAAATGCCATGATTCTCTAAGGCAGTCCACCATAAGAAATAATGCAAGTTTAGGGCCAGGGAGAAGCCCAAGTGTGTCTCATTTTAGGAGATAGAGAAGAAGGCCCAAGGAAGACATATTGCAAGGTGAAATTAGGAAAATCAAGCCACAAAATTTCAATGGTGAGCACAGGAAAGGAGAAGAAGTTGAGGCCTAAATGTTGGAAATGAATAAATATTTACAATTGAATGATAACCCCTCCCAGGTATAAGCTAGGATTGCAACCTACCACTTTCAAGGAAAGGCATCCATGTGGTGGGATCATCTTAAGAAAGGCAAGCACCTTGATGAGAAAAGGATCTCATGGATATAGTTCAAGGATATTGTTGGCCCTTGACCAAGTTTTGGGAATTTATT